>VFFE01008907.1:36253-153372 GCA_008921705.1 Burhinus oedicnemus | reverse complement strand
CCCCCCCCCCCCCCCCCCCCCCCCCGAAGGTAAACAGGAGCCAGTTTATTGCTCTCTGGAGTCGTTTCCCGGGGAGGTCAGGAGGACTCTCCTTGGGGCTTGTGACAGCCTGCTAAGCTGTGCTGAGCCAAGGTGTTATGAGAGCACCGTGCACTGGGAAGAACAGCATTTAGCCCTGGGGATGCCTGCAGCCTGCTCTGAACCTTGGGACAAAGTCCTGTTTGTCTTCCCTTGGTCTTCAGGGTGCTATGCCCTGGGCTCCCTTGCCCGCTTGTTTATGGCACTGATGCAGAAAATTGTGATGGCTGTAATTGCCAGCGGTTTGCTGATTGTGCACCTGCCCCATTTGCTGAGCCAGAGAAAAAAGCCTTAAATCCCCTTCCAAAGTTTGAAACTGTGTCATCTCGACAGGTTAAGAAGGGGAAGGGATTTATTTATGCATTTGCTTAAAGAGTGCCTGGACATAAAATAAGACCAGTGCACCTCTGGGCAGGAGCAACACCAGCATCCCTGGGGACTGCCCTGTAATGCCAGTTCACCGCTCTTGCGTGCCTCCCTGTGCCGGGGAGGCAGCTGGGCACCCCCACACCCCCTCTGGGCTTCGTGTGCGGGAGGCCGACCCCCGCGCAGGCTGCCAGCTCTTCTTCTGGCACCAATCCCTCTGCAGCTCGGGAAAATTGGCAGAAAGCTTTCCCCGGGGGCCGAGGCACCATGGGCTCTGGCTCCATGTGGCTAAGCCAGCCCAGCATCCCGGGAGACTGCTCCTCGCAGGGTCCCTGCCTCCAGCTGGATGCTTCCGGGAGGGTCCACAGGCTTTTGAGAGGCAGGGAACACCACCCCACATGCAAGACCCCAGCAGGAGCTCGGCAGCAGCTGCAGCGGGGCTGAGCAGAACGATGCAAGATGTCTGGAGAAGGCCAGCTACCGGCAGGAGCGCGTGGGAGAGGAGCTGCCTGCCACGGGGCTCTGCCTGCACGCAGGAGGGACCACACAGGCGCTTTGCCATCCGGCCCTTCGCAGCCTCAAGGTGCCTGCAAAGAGCAGCACAGTTTTTCCATCCATCCACCCCTGGAATGGGTCCCCCCTCCAGGGCTGCTCTGTCACCCCCAAAAATATGGGGGGGGACGGACAGTGCAGCCCCTAGCAGGGGGCTGAGGGAGCTGTGCTTGTGCTGCTGGGTGCTGGGAGGGGGTCAGGCACTGGTGTGGGACCTGGGGGGGGTCACTATGGCTGAGGGAGCTTTGCACAGGACCGTGGGGAGGAGAGAACGAGGATTTGGCCAGACCTGGCGAGGAGGGCAGCAGAGCTGAAGTTGGTGTCAGCACAGCACAGTGTGACAGACGTGGGGACACGCCGATATGTCGTGCAGCCACAGCCTTGCACTGTGCAAGCCAGGAGCACCAGCAGCTTGGCTACAGCCCTGCCAAGCCCTCAGGGAAGGACCCTGTGCACAGCCACATCGGAGCACATTCGTGCAGAAAGGGTAAAACTTCAGATGCCGGGTGTTGTTTCAACCCTGGAGCCTCCTCAATAGCAAGCTGCCCTCCGGAGACCTCCCCTTCGGCCGCAGAATGGAAGTAGCAGCCTCAGCACTTTGGCAGGAGCAGTGAGCTTTCTGCCTCCCGGCCCCGCTGAATAGCGGCAGAATTCATTATAGCCCCGTTTCACTTCTCCCTCCAATTATCCCCCCGGACAATGGGCCAGGGCTGTGGCGGAAGGTCCCTTTCAGGAGGTGCCGGTGGCAGGATGTGCTGCTGGGGCTCAGCCGAGAGCCCCTTTGCTGGAGGGCAGTGACCTGAGTCCAGCAAATGCCAGTTTTGGGCCCAGGCGGTGAAAGCGTGCACAGGGCGGCAGAGCCAGCCCGGCACCGGGGAGCAGGGGATGCTCCCTGCAGGGCGGGAAGCACTCGTTAGCAAGAGCTACCCCCAATCTGCGAAACACCTGCAATATGGGGCTATTTTGGTCAAAAGTAAGATATCGATGATTAATTAAGCACCGGAGTGTCATTTTATCTTTACAAACACAGTGGTGATTCGGCCCATCTGGCACTTCTCTCTGTGCAGCGACTTTGGAGCCAGCAAAGACCACAGGTGCTACTTGCATCGTGGCTCTGACCCAAGGGACAGGGCTCCTGCAGGTGATGCCTTGCATCCAAGGACCCAGATGTCTTCCTTGCTACGCTGTGGCCAACCAGATCACCACTGTCCAGCCAGCCATGTGTAGGTCATCAGCTGTTAAGGTGGAAAAACTGGCAGTAGTCAGTGCCAGAGCCCTTTGGGGCTCCCTGAGAGCTTGGAGTTGGGCTTGGGGGTCAAAAGATGGACATGATGCTCAGGTAAGGGCTGGTCTTCACCAGTCCCTCCCTGGTTGCTTGGAGAGTCCCCTCTCTTCCAGAGGTGCTCTGCCCCAACCACACTCATTGCTGCACAGCTCCCCAGAGCCTTGCTCCTGCCTGGCAGAGCAGAACTTGCTGGAGGGAGATTTGGGGGTGATTGATGCTTGGAGCAAACTTTGGTGTGGGGAAGGAGGGAAGGGGCAGGTGCCCAAAGCCTGCAGGCTTCACGGGGGCATTTGCAGCCGTGCAGGCAGGGAGAGCCTGGAGGTTTACGCAGCCACTGAGTCCCTTCCACCACTGGCTTTGCAAGACGTAAGGGCTGTTTTGGAGGAGCCGGCACAGGGGAGCGACTTTGCAGCAGCAGGTCCAATCCTGGCACACTTGAGGCCATTGTGATATGCATGTCACCAAAACAGGCTGTGACCCAAGCTAGAGAGCCTACAGAGAAACCCCGGGAGAGCATGACAAGGGCTGAGGATGTTTCCGATGGAGGCAGACAGGACACTCAGCCTACTTAGTTTATCAGGAAGAAGATCAAGAGGCAGCTTGATTACAGTCACAAGGACCTTGGTGCGTAAGTACCTTGGCAGAAATAACAAGCCAGGTACTTAAGAGCTCTTTAATCTAGCAGGGAAAAGCAAAACAAGGGCCAATTTGCTCCACATTTCTAGCAGTCCGGGTGATTAACTCCAGAAGGAGAGGCAGGAACCCAGGCTGCCTTCTGGGGCTGCTGCAGGGCTGGCTGGGGGCTTCTACCCCAGCATCACCTGGAGCAGCGTATTTTACCTTGATATAAGGTCCAAGAAACTTTTGGAGATAGCAGAGGGGCTGCGAGGCAGGGGCAGCATGGGGTGACCTGTCAAACACTTTGGCTGCAGAGGGCACACCTCTTCTTGGCATGTGAGGCGGCCACCGCCAGTCCCTGGGACAAGGCAGGGTACAGGTGGCATTGTCCAGGAGCAGTGGTAGCGTGGCACGGGGCAGGTGGCTCTGGCCAGGGAGTCTGGAAATCGGCATTTATGCTGAGATCGCAGCCAAAGGCTCTTTGTGCCAAAGGGATCTCCAGCTGCTGCGGTTTGAGCTCCTGAGTAGAGGGATGACTGATCCCCCCTCTGCAAGCTCACAAACCCAACTGAAGTTCCCGAGGCCGCAGGAGAGCCGGATCACCCAGCAGCCAGCAGCACCCAGGGCTGATCCCAGTAATGCGCCCCTGGGATCTCCTGCTGGACACAGCTAACAGGTACCGGGCAGCTGCATCTCCATCATGCCAACAGCATAGCGAAGCAGAGAGAGGAACGGAGCGCTTACCCCATGGAGCCGTTCATGTTTCTATTTAAATCCTATTTCCCCCCTCCTTTTTACAGTTTTCTGCTTAAAAATCAACAGCCTGGCCAGGGCCTTGTTGCAAAGCATCGGGAAGAGCCCTGGCCCTGGGGGGGGGGGGAGGCGGCGCAGGGCCCCCCGCGCAGCCCTGACGCCCGGCGTGCCGCCAGCGGGGCTAACAAAAGGCCAGCAGCGGGGCCAGCCCGTGCTGGGAGCGCCGCGGTGCCGCTGCTGAATGGCTCTTCCCGCACGGAGGAAGGCATGAAGAGGCGTAATCAAATAAGGGTATCAGCATGGTGCTCCTTGAACGGCGCTCCCAGCGTGAGCCGGCGGCGGGGCCGGGCGGAGGTGACAGGTATCTTTATCCCGCCACGCAGGAGAGCTCCAACGTCCCGCTGGCAGGAATTTGTCTGCAAATTTTCCCCCATTGAAAGGAGGGAGGCGGCCGGCGAGGCGCGGGCTGAGATGATCGCTTGATTAAGGCCGGGGCAGGCGAGGTGGAGCGACGGGGCAGCTCCCGGGGAGCCGTGCTCCCAGCCCTTAACCTCTCCTCGGGAGACCGCAAATTATATCTGTTAATGTATCAGCCCCCTGGTATCCTACAAATAAGTCGTCCGGCTAAGTGCGTGTCAGACATTTGCAGGAGGAGTTGTTACCTTTTCATCACTTAATCATTTTCATCATCATCGTTTAATTTATCTCACAATAAAGTTTAACCCGGTGAGTGCCGGGGAAGGCAGGTAAAGAGGCTCACAACGCGGCAGCAAACCCGCTGCAAAAGACCTTTGAAGAGCGGAGGGAAACAGTTTCCGCTGCTCCCCCCTGGAAACGGGAAACCTTCTGCCACAGGAACAGGAGTATTCCAGCCTCGCTTCCCATCCCGCTCCCCTGCCAGCCAGGGACCGGGAGCAGCCGGAGGGAGGATGCTACCCCGGTGTACCAGGGCCGGGGGGGGGGTGCGTCACATCACGCACTCCCCCTGGGTGCCAGAAGTGATTTACACAGTGCACCCGAGAGCAGAGTCAATTAAGGTCACATTTCTGTGTTGCTAAACAACAGGCGGCTCTGGGTTCAGGCCCGCTGAAAAGAAAACAAAAGCCACCCCTTGAAACGGGGGCTTTGAGAGGGTTCAAAGGAGCACGAAACAAAAGATGGGCTTTGTGGGCTGCCCTCGCCCGCGCCTTCCCGGGCCCTTCCGCCACCAGAGACACCGTTAATGTGGCAAGGGGGAGTTTTTAATTGTCCGGCACAAACAATGCTGGCATATTTAGGCCGGCCTCATTACAGAGCCATCCGAAATGCTTGAGAAGCATTCCCACCGCTTAGCATAAATAGCAGAAACGCTCTTTCACGAGCAGAGCAGGTCCCATCTGCTCCCAGCCCGTCCTCACCTTGACTTGCGATGGCGAGCCCGTGGGGTCGGCCCCTCCACCCCGCTGCTCCCAAACCCTGGCGCGGGAACCTGCCTCCCTGCCCTCGGCTCGCCCCACCGTAGGGTGCTCCCTGCACCCCACGGCAGCGGAAGACACAGCCCTGGGGATTTGCAGCAAGGGGTGCTCCAATGAATTGGCCAGTGTGTCAGCCCTGGCTGGGGTTTGCTCTGCCCGCCTTGCTCCAGCAGCTCAGCCATGGGTGCCGGGGGACTGGAGGGCTCCTGACCGGGCAAGGCAGTTCATATGTGGCCCCGCTGGGTGCTGGCTGGTGTCTCTCATAGGGGATGAGACAGAGGAGGTCTTGGGGACCTTCCCCAGTTGGGCTGAGTCTGTATCGGAAATAACACTGACATTTCCCAGAGCGACCCAAACCCAACTGGGAACCAGGGTCTGGGCTCTTCATGGCTGTGGCTGTTTCAGGTTTATACTCCATTGCACTTATCGGAGCTCCCTTCCCAGCTGGTGCATGGGTGCCCTTGACCCCAGCAGAGTGTCCCACCAGCCCCTCGCAGTGAGCCATGCCAGCAGGCCATCCCCCAGGCTGGGCAGAGGAGCCTGTGGCTGGGAGGGGGCTGCCCTGGCAAGGACAGAGCCCCCCTGGGGCTGGGGAATGGCATGGCTGCAAACGCCGCTGGGTGGGTTGCCACCGCCAAGCCCGGCCATGCACCTGGCATTTCCCAGGCCAGTGGTGCTGACAGGTTGCAGCCCGGCAGCCAAGGAGAGGGCACAGCTGTGCCCAGTGGGGTGGCAAGGCTGCCGGCACCATGGGGCTGGAGAGCTGGCACCGCGGCACAGAGACAAGCCATCCCCAATGCCCCTGGGCAGGGGGTCCCTGCAGGGGCCGAGCTGCCCTCCCTGGACCGGGACGGCTACGAGTAGTAAAGGCACTGTGGCCACCCACCCTGTGTTGTTTGGGGAGTGCAGGGACCCCTCTGCAGCCCAAGCAGCTTCTGTGCCTCCTGCCCTGCCTGGATCCTCTGCTTTCACCCCGGACTTGCATCTCCCATCCCTGGAGTGAGCTGCCCCGGCAGCCGCGGGCAGCCCGGTGCAGGGCAGCCAGGGCGGTGAGCCTGTTTTCGCTGCGTGGGTCCTGGCGAAGAGCCTCATCAGCCCACAGGGATCAAAGTAAACGGCGTTTCCCGACCGATACCTGATCCCGGAGCTGGAAGGGAGCCGGGAGGCTGCCGAGTGCCTCCTGCACCGCTCCCACCGCCACGCAGCGCCGAGCGTGCTGAAGGCCCCGCGCTGCCGGGCTGCGTTTTATGGCACTGCAGTTTCTGCCAGCTCTCTCTCCCTCCCTTTTGCCTCCCCCTTCTTGGAGGCAACCAGCTCCCCACGCCCCACAGTTTATTAAAAATCCCGGGTACCTTGGAAGAGACAACACAATAGTGTACTTGTTACAGCTGCCTCGTATTAATGGACTGCCCCTTTTGATTTTAGAGTGGAACTTTTGGCAGAAAACCAGCATCCAAAAGGGAAAATGGCTGTAAAAATCAGCAAAAAGAGGAGGAGGGAAGCCCCCAGCTTTGATCAGAAAGCCTTGAAGATGAATCGCGGTGATGCCGGGGCAGCTTTGCTAGAGGTGAAGTTCAGTTGCAAAGAGCCCGGGCGGGCGCAGAGGGGCTGGCCGGGGCAGCGATGGGGCTGGGGTGGGAGGGAGCCACGGCAGCCAGAGGTTCAAAGGCCTCTGCAACGAGGAGCAGAATTGGAGGATTATTCACTTTCTATATTTTCACTCCTGCAGCACACATGGGAATCTAATTGGCCAGGATGAGAAATACAGCCAGACAGCTTACAAGTGGGCTCGAGAAGACAGAAAAATATTTGCAGCTGCAAGCCATTAAAGGCAAACCCAGCCTCGCTCTTACACTTTAATTACCCTGCTGTACGCTCTCCTCCACGTACCAGAGCTCACGTCAGTTCAAAAACCTTTCTGATCTTAAAAGGCCAAGCACAACGCCTGGCTGCACCGGGGCGGCAGCGCTCCAGCACAGCGAGGGCTGCATGCCTCGCAGGGCATCCAGGCATCGGCTCTCCCCCCGCCACCCTGGCGCAGACCTAGAGCAACCCTGACACTGCTCCTGCAAGGCTGACAGCAGCCCTGACTCACCCCGAAGGGGTTAGCTTGGCTTTTTATGGAGGCAGGGCACCCAGTCTTGTAGGGTTGGGGCTTCCCGTGCAGCCCATGTTCGGCAGGGTCCAGCCAAGCTCATTCCAGTATTTCCCTGCAGTGGCAGCGTGTGACAAAGCCCTTTGCAGGGCGATGTCTGCGGGTGCGTCCTCCCACATCCTCCACAGCCACCACTGATGCTTCTGCATTTCAGCCAAGCTGCTTATTCCCCATGATACGAAAACACTTGCTATGGAGATTTCTTCCTTCTCCGCACCTGGACCCACCCCAACAGCTGGAGGCAAAGAGTGGTGGAGGGACTCCATCTCCCCATCTCCACCATGGCAGCCACACACCCAGGTCACTCTCCCCAGTGCTACAGGCACTGCAGGCTGCCCAGGGGACTACGCTGCACATGGCCACAGTGCAGCCAGCCCAGGGTGCCGGCAGCACCGCACTGCCCCTGGGAGGGGGTCTGGATTCAGTGAGGGGTGGAAGGGCGGCGGGGCGGCAATCACAGCCCAGCCAGCCCGGCCACCACCGTGCTGCTCCTGGGCTCCTTGACTGCTCATTTCCTTTTCTGCTCCTGCAGTGTCACCAAAGATGTTTTTGCAGGTGCCGGCCCCGGCCCCGCTCGCTCCCCCGCGCAGTTCACCCCGCTTCTCCTGAAACCTGAGGAGGACTGAACTCATTTTATGCCATTTTATTGCAATGCTCTGAGCATTGACCTTGTGCCAGGCATTTTTAATCCAGCTATAAACACTGGAGAGGAGAGGGGCTGTAACTTTGCTTGATGGGGCAATTTTTTATTGAATATTTTGAAGCTTTGATGCAATCTCCTTCCAAAAGCATGAGCTAGAGGGAAAGGGGGTGTTTGAGTCTGGACTAATTTTAAACTGAGTTTAAAGTTTCTTGGCAGCACTAGAGGGGCATTGCAGGATGTAGGCAAGGACTCCAAAAGATGGGGAAAGACCCTCAGATGGAATATCTGAAATGAATATATGGTGCTTGCACTGAGACGTTAAACCCAGGTGTGTGCACGGGACAAGGGGAAGACCCACCTGGAAGTGTTGGTGCTGGGACTGTGCACTGGGGTGTAGGCAGGGAGCTCTCTGGTCCTGAGTCCCCCCAGTGCCAGTGCTGGGCAGCTGAGGGAGCTGCCCTGCTTCTGGGGGACATGCAAAGTCCAGCAAGGAACTGCAGGGACAGGCATGCTCGGGAGCCCAGTGCTGCCTGGGGACATCTCTGCTGGAGCCAGCATGGGAGGGGCTGATGCGGTGTCACCAGCACTGCCCAGAGGCAGCTCCGGCAGGCGGCAGCGGTGCCGAGGGGCGCAGCACAGCAGAGCCTCGTAGCAATGCAGCACTGCCGGCATCCCTAATGGGCCTCCATGCACGGAGTGCAGTGAGCGGGACCTGGCATTTCTCTCTCCTGCCCCAAACCCTGCCAACCTGGCAGGAGCTGGCAGGGAGGGCAGAGAAGGTGCCATGCCCTGGGAGCCCACCTGTGCTGGAGGACAGGGAGGAGGCAGCCGTGGCCCCGGCCGACAGCTGGGGAGGGTGAAGTGAAGGCTAAATCAGGATGCTGGCCGCTCCTGGCTGCCAGCCCAGTGCCAGCCCCGCAAATCACCCACTGGCAGATGAAAATCAAACCCTGATGGGAAGAGGATGCTCGAGGCCAGGCTAAGTGCCAAAGGAGCGATGTTACCCCTCCACGGGGCGTGGGCCAGGAAGGACCTATCCACGCATTGTGTCCTCAGTGGGAATTTGCCATGAGCCGGTCTCACCCCTTGCAGGGGTGGAGGTTCCCTGTGCCCCCCAGGAGGGGACTGGCCGGGGGACACATCCTGGAGCTGGGGAGTCGGGTGGCTGCCGCACGCCTGGGACAGCGTCGGGGCTGCTCCCGGCTCTGCCCTTGCTCAGCTGCTCCCGGCCCCTGCCGAGCCCCGGGGGGCAGCGTGGGGGGAGCAGGGGCTCCAGATTGGAACCACATGGAAGCACATTTGCAACGAATTAGGCGGGGAGCCAGCAGCTCTTGCTTGGCCGGGTGTGCAGCCAATCTTTGGGGATTGTCAGCTCCTCCCAGGTTTCCACAGCGGATGTTCCCCGGCCAGAGCGCAGCTGGGCTCTGTGCAAAGCTGCGGCCAAGGCAGCCCAGAAGGAGATGAGCACACGCGTGGGCAGGGACCCCCGCCCACACACACAGCCCTGATGGGTTGAGCGGGCCCCTGCACGGTTCCCACCTCAACCAGGGATGCTTTTGGGGGGTGAGGATGCCCCACTGCGCCAGGGGAGAGGAGGTGGTGCACGGGAAGGGTTATTTGGCCAGTTCCCAGCCTGGCAGCCCTAGGGTAAGGGGGCAGATGCAGTGGGCAACATGTCTCCCTGCCTGGCCTGGCTCACCAATCCCTCGAGCTGCACCCAAAATTCGGCAGCTGGGGAGCCTCTGCTCAGGCACTGGTGTGAAATCACGTCTCAAGGGTACCTGAGAAAAGGGCTGACCTGGGAGGTGGGGAGGAAAAGCTTCACCTGGCAGCCCTCCCAGGGGATCGAGAGGGTTAAATCAGTGGTACAGAAAGACTTTGAGTGTGCATGTCAAAGAATGACACTAACAACTCATGTGACAACCTGCCAGGAAAACTTCTCAGATCATAATTCGCATAGCGTTTGTATCATGTTCCCTTCCTGTTTAAAAAGGCAATATGGAAACCGTGCAAGGGGTTATTTGCTGGTCAGCCTGGTTTGCTGGTTATGCTGCATGTCACGCACATCCCTTTAGGAAGTGATGCCACCGTGACAGACATCATTTCTAAAAATAACACCATCCCATGCATTAGTCTCCAGTGCCATTTGTTCTAATAATTCATTCCCAATTAAAGAATAATGGCTAATGATTATCAGTGGGTGCATACTAAGCCCCTGGCAGAGTAGGGAATTGGGTATCTTCCTTGGTGGTGTGTCCTACAACAACAGAGGACAGGGGAAGCTGCCTTCCTCTGCCCAGCCCAGCCATTTCAGCCCTTGCAAATCCATCAGCAGTATTTCATCAATCCTGCCCCATGTCGAAAGGACAAATCCCGGGGGCACCCAGAGCCCCTGCGCAGCCGCAGAGTCACAGCCCGGGTGCTCGGCTGGATATGTGGGGGCCCCAGCGACACTGTGGCTCTCCGATAAGGGCACATCTGCTGTAAAACAGCCTCTTGTTTCGCAAGTAAGGATATTTAAGAAATGACAGGCTGCCGTGTTAATCTCAGGCTGGCAAGCGAGCATGCCAGCAGCACGGTGGCCGGGCACAGCCTTTTGCTGCAGTCTGGGCAGGGTGGCACTTGGGGAGGTCCTGGCCATCAGCCCATCTGCCGGTGGGTTTCACCTCCAATGCTTTGCCCAGCCCCTGCTCCTTGATGCCCACACTGCCAGTGTCCAGCTCCTGAGGCAGAGGGGCTGGGGCAGGAGCTGCCGTGCATGGGCAGCCCCAGCTGTCCTGCAGTCCCTCCCTGTGCTCCCGCTAATGGCCCTGCAGCAGCAGCGGCGGCCCAAACACGACTCCCCCTTGGATTTTTTCTCACCCGCACAGCACTGGCGAAGGGAGGGAGGCCACCGCCGGGGAACATCTGGGCTCCATTGCTCATTGTCTGGCAATTAATGTCAGCGCTGAAGACAGAAGGGACGTCAGATATTAAATAAACACGACCGCGCTCTGCAGACCAAAACAGCCCCCCTGGGGAAAGGCGCACATGCACCCGCACCCGCACACCCCCCCCGGCATGGCCCCGGCCAGGGCGCAGGACACGGGCGGCTCGCCGCACACACGTGTGAGCACAGCCACACACGCTCGCAGGCTCCCACACAGCTTGGGTTTCACGTCAGCTAAAGCAGAGCAGGGAAAAAAAATAGAGCTCCTTTTCCTTTTTCACTTTCCAGCAGGCAGATCACATCTGCAAGTGCAGAAACCACCGAAAACTCTACCCCGTGAAACAGGGTGATGCAAGGAAGGTGGTCAGAGCCCCCAGGGTCTGGGCTGGCCAGTACTCCCATAGCCAAGGCTGCCGCGTGGGGTCTCGTCCCTGGGCTGGACGCATGCCTCTGGCAACCAGCAGCCACACACCAGTCCCCGTGGGCGAGCACATTTCACACACGGGGCTGTGCCCTGCCTTTACCGGCACACCCGGCCCCTCCTGCTGCCCGCAGTGCCGGCACCACCACGGCACGTTGGGGGGCTGATGGCAAATTAGCACGAGGCCCTGCCCTACGTGTTTCTGTGCCTCCTGCCAGCCAAACAGAGGGGATGGACAGTCCCAGCCTCCCTTCCACTGGGCTGGTTAAAAGCTATGTCTTGTATCTCCCCCCCGACCTCGGTAGACACCGAAAGCCTGTGCTGAGAGGCAGAGCGAGCGTGAGAGCGGCCGGACCCCCGGAGAGCAGGGAGGCTGCCTGGCCATGGTGCGCTGGCAGACGCATGCCTCGGTGCTGCTCCTGCGGCCTGCAGCCCCCGGGCTGAGCGAGCTGGTGCATTATTTAGTTCACAGGCCGGGGAAGCTATTCCCGGCGGGCTGCCTTGTGCCGGGCAGAGGATGCGCAGTTCCGTCACTGGCCCGGCCCCAGCTCGCAGGGCACGCCGGCCAGGTTGCCGGAGCAGGGCAGGGCTCAACATTACCCCTGGTGCTGGGCTGGGCTCGGCCTCACGCTGCCACACGGATGCTGCTCTGATGCGTGTGTGAGAGCCACACCGCAGCGCCGGGGCACGGCAGGGAGCGACGCTTGCCATGCAGGTGTGCAGGATGCTTCTGACCTCTGCCCGCTGCAGCTGCTGCTGCTGCATCGCTGGAGCAGTTTCCAGCCTCCCGGCATCTTCCATCAAATGGGAGGCGTTTCAGCAAGGATGTTCACCCCGCACAAGTGTGGGGGAAAAGCAGAACACAGTGGGCTGGTACATGGCCGGGCTCAGCCTGGGTGGTCTCCCGTCCCTTCTGGCCTTAAACTTGTGGGTCCTGTGAAGGGCAGCGAGGAAAGGGACAGGCAGTGCAACATTCCCTGTTCGCACGGGAGAGGAGCGCTGCACTAGCCAAGGGCAGCGCACAGGGTTTTCTGCTCCTGTGTGCGGCGGGGACTCATTAGCTCAGGGCTGGCTGTGCCTACTTTATTCTCTGGAAGCTTTTGTTCCCTTACAGAAATGTGGTCTCTCTCTCCCTCGCCCTTAGCCCCTTTTAATATTAAGGTCAATAGGTTGATGATTAAGCAGGAAAAGGGCATGAAGAATCAACCAAATTAAATCTTGTGTGCAAACAGGTGGGTGTGAAATTTCAATCAATGGCTGGTGTTAGCGGGGACCCCCGGGATCCCAATTTCCCAGGGGAAGGCTGGGCAGCCCCAGGGGGATTTGGGTACAAAAACTCCAGACATGGGAGAATAGAAAAAAGTCTTCTCAAAAACCAATATTGACAAGGTCCCTGTGTTTGCACCCCGGCTTTCCCCAGCAGCACAAAGGGAGATGATTATCCTGGGTCCGGCGGGGAGGGGACAACGGGAGCTCAAAGGTGAGCCAGGCCCCCCCTGGCTCCCCCGGCCCCAGCCCCTCCGCTTAATCCCCCTCTCGCCTGAGCTTTGAAGTCGCCAGAGGTCGAATATGGGATGTAAATCACGTTAGCCGCAGTGTGTGATCACAACGCCGCTGTGAGACAATGCCGCGCTTCCCCTGGCGCCCAGGCATCCCGCCGAGCCGTGGCCAGCACCGGGCTATAAACAGCCCCGAGCTGCAGCCGAAAGCAGGGACGCAGGGTGGGCTGTGGTGGGGGGCACCCATGGCACACAGGAGAGAGCCTCGTGCTCTGCCACGGAGCCAGGAGCAGGAGCCGCAGCAGGCACCAGCACCCAGCAGCCGCAGGGCTGCCAATAGCAGGAGGCTCATCACTGGGATTAATTAGCAAAGACTGCGGCCACAAAGCAATGTAAAACACGAGCCGTTTGCTGGGGCGTTGGTTACCGGGGCTGTCCCACAGCGTTGCACATCTTGGAAGCATTAGCATCACGTAAGAGGAGCCTGCACAGAAGGATGTAGGGTTTATTGGGTTGTAAACTGAGTTGTTCCCGTTACAGTAACGACATTGCTGGTGAAGAAATGTGCCTTTCGCACACGGCGCTTGGGAACCAGGTGTGCAGGGAGGAAACATAGCGGGGTTTGGAGGCTCTGCTATCGCTATTAGGAGAGAGAACCAAAGCAGTCATGGGAGAAAGCAGGAGGAGGTACTAGGGAGATGCTACCGCTACCCCCAGGGCTTCTGTGCCTTTCAGCCCTTTGCATTTATGTGCCCCAGCCCCGGCTCCCCGGTTCTCAGCCCCCTGCTCCCTGACACGGGGCTGCACACCCCACCCGCTGCCTGGGAATTTCAGACCCGGGATGCAAGGGGTGACAGGGAGACAGCAGATACCTGTCGGCTTCTCGGTTGTGTTTTGATGCCATTTCCTCTGCCTTGCTCCAGCACTTGCGCTGCCTCCGGCGGCACCTGGGAAGATGGACACATGGGGTTTGCTGCCCAGCACAGAACTAGGGCACCGCTGCCCGAGTGAGCACCGAGAACTTCCCTGCCTCGCAGAAAAATCTCCCATGTTTAATTTTCCCTTAGCCAAGGACGCAACCTCCAAAAAGAGTGATGGCAGACCCAAATAATTAACCCATTTCCTTTCTTCTTACTACCAAAACCGCACCATTCTCTTCAGGCAGCAAGTTGGCTGTTTTAAGTCTTTTTTCACCATTTCACACCCAAAGTATGACCGATTATCCAAGACCAGCACCAGAGCTTATCAGCCATCACCGTCCGGCTGCACAGATCTGAATGAACTGCGTTACAGGCATGGCCCCGCCAGCCTGGCTCCAAATGCCCCTGGTTTCTCCACGGAGCTGCCACCTGCCTCGGTGGCCCCAGCAGACCTTCCTGAGCAGGTGCCTGGTGGGAAACACAGGATCTGTCAACTGCCCCACTTGGTGATGGGTGACAAAGAGGACCTCGGAGATGCTGGGGATCTGAACCACATGGAATCAACGCAACCACACGTTTGCACTAACAGGAGCCAGGTGCAGGTACCAGCCCAGCTCACCCCCTGGGCTCCCCTTCACTCGCTCCTCTGCAGCTGGAGGGGCTTCTCCATCCCTGCCCGGTGCAGCAGTGCCCAAGCACAGGACCCTAGCAGCCAGAAAATATTTCTTTTCCAAGCTTTTTTTTCTTTCTTCTTAATTGAGAGACCGGATGCTTTTTTTTTTTTTAACAAAAAATGTTGTTATTGTGGAAACTATCTGCTTTCCACAGAAAATGCCCTGCATTCACTGTACGCATTGTGGGCCATACCAGAAAACATCTGATGTGCTTCCAAAACTGCCAGGGCATTTCTTTTCCTATTAGAATGGAAATTTTCTTCAAGAAACAAGTTTTACCTAGTTTGCACTGACATTTGCTGTGGCAGAAAGCAAGCAGCCCTGTCCTCACGCCACCCCTCCATCTCCGGGAGGTGACATCGTAGGGTCACCCTGGCACAACCAGGCACGCAAATGTGCAGCACAGGCCCTGGGTTTGACCCAAGCTTTGACCCAAGCCCCTTGGGCCACCAAGCACCAACCACCAGCACACACCTGGGCTTGCCCAAGGGAGAACCATGGCTTCTCGTGGCAAGATGGTATCTGTTTGAGAAACACAGAGGAAAATACATTATTTTAGTCCTATCAACAGCTCCCTGCTGCCATGCCAGAGCCAAGAGGAGCGCAGCATGCCCACCAGGCTCCCAGGGTCATGCTGACCCAAGGGCAGTTACGGAGATGACCTTTTCTGCCCCATTGTGTGAGCTGCCCAGTACTGCAGCACTGCTCTTTGTCCCAGGTCAGAAGAAAGGTCTGAAAGGTAAATTTACTGTGGAATATCACTGTTTGACTGTTATATCTGGAAAAGTGACCTGATTTTATCACCATACCTTCTGTCCGTATTGCTGGCGTTTCACAATGTGAAGCACCAACAGTACCCAGGACAAACATCTAATATATTTAACATTAGCCAGTATGGCTGTACAGCATCAGCACTAATTAAAAGTTTGGAAAGCTAAGTCAAAACTAAACAGTGTCATTTCAATTTAGCATTTTCCATGATTATTCTATAGAAATAAAATAAAAAAAAAAGAGAGAGAACACACAAAAAAACCCCTGCAAATTTCACTCATGTCTTTAAATTCATTAGCACAGATGTTAGGATGGTGATTACAGCAACTCTACCCATTGGTTTTCCTGCTGTGTCCACAGCACAAGGTAGGAAGCGCCCAGGGATGGCTGTTACCGTCCCTCGACAACAGCGCCGGCTGGGTCTGAATGTGACAGCCGGGGACCTAAACTCTGCCCGGCTGGGGAGGAGCTGAACCCTTTCCAGTTGGAAACTGTTCCTTGACACTGTTTCCCCCTAGCAAAGCCACCAGGGACAGTAAAGAAAATTGCCTGTGCCTTCCCACCTGAAACACGCCTCATTTACTAACCACTCTTCATCAAGTGTTTATAGGTTCAAAACCATGGCAGCTCACCTCGTATGCCAGAGAGCCCAGGGGCTTGTTAGGCAAGGGCTGGCTTTGCTCGCAACGCACCCGGTGAAGATGCTGCAGTGCTGTGCTATAGCCAGCCAGGCCACAGCCATTTTCTGCATTTCTTTCTTTTTTTTTCCAAGCAGTCTTCTGAGAAAACATCTGCTGTGCCCCAAGCCCGCACCGGAGCTGAAGATCAAAATAAAGGACTTTTGTCTTTTTATTAAGCATTTTAGCAAACGTGACTATTACATTCATATTATATTTCCCTGTTTTGTACAAACACGTTTAAGTCAGCACTAAGAGGATTACGTTTATGGCACACCAATCTCTGCTCAAATGGGCTGACTAAAGAAACTCTTGTTAAACAGTATTTTCTCTAATGCCTGTTGCTTTTCTTCCTTGCCTTAGTGCCCAGACATCTATCCAGGCTCCCTAAATCCACCCTCCTCATAAGCTTTCAGATCAAGACTCTTCCCCCCACCGCCCCTCCTCTGCACTCTTTAATACAGCTGAAGATGAACATTAGTGCTTGGTTCAACTGCACTGGAAAGGGAAAGGGCAGATTCATCAAAATCTTTATACCTCCATAGAAAAATGTAGCCTTTTGCCTTTCCTTGAGTGAATGCCTTTTCTAGAGGGTATTCATTAGGGGTTCGGACTGTTTTTGCAGACAGCTCCACAGATGTTGACATTTTTTTTCTTCGCTGGGTTAAGACGCCTTCTATAGGCTTTCAGTCTTCATTTGTTACTTCTTTATTATCCAAGAGGGGTTTTTCTTTCTTTTTTTTTTTCTCCCCCCCCGCCTTTCTTCCCAAGGAGTTGACTCGGTTCTCTGAAGAGAGCAGTGGTAGTCAGGCTCATTATTATCTCGGACCCTTTTTCATCACCCCGGCAGGCCGGCCGGGGCCGTGGGGCCATTGTGGCAGAGCAGCAGGTAGCCGTGGCACGGCGGGGTCAGCGCTCCGGCCGGCACAGCGCCTTTGTGCGCCCGCCTCGTGCTGCCGGCTCCGTTTGTCCAGCGGTGGGAAAGGTCAGCAGCACGCCACCGCTCCGTACCTGAGCTTTTGTCTCCAGCCTCTGCCAAGAGCTTATGGAAATAATTTGTTGGAAAGCAATCGCTGGACCTGGGGGGGAAGCAGAGTGAAGGGGTGGAGGTGTGTGGGCAGGGATGGGGGATGGTACTGGATCTGCCTGGTCCATCAGACATGCTGCTTCTTGGCCAGAGCTGTTGCATGCCGCCAGTGTCCACCCTCTGCATGCTGCTCAGGAAGCCATGGGCTTGCCATGGTCCACAAGCCTCAGTATCATTGCCTTTATACATCCAGATAGCCGGTTTCTCACAGCAAACTTTGCGAAGAGAGCAATTTGGCTCGATGTGGAGGCTTAAAACACCATGCAGGCAGCATCCCTTGCTGATGTCCCCACCTCCAAGACCGAGCGCATCACACTTTGCCCAGGACCCATCACTCTTGCCTCTAAACACCAGCCAAATACTCCATCCCCGGGCCAGCAGGTGTCCAAACACCTCCACCCCAACTCCCAAAGAAAATTGACGGTCTATCTAGAGATTTTTCCCTAAAAAAGATGGCTGGGACAGACATGGGGACTGGCAAAGGCATCATAATTCAAGTGGTGCTTCATGACCTGCTGTAACAGAAACTGGAGGCAAGGGCTCCAGCCTATTCACAGCTGGGCTCATTGTGTCACCTCCTCACTGCAGGTCATGCATTATCTCAGGGAAAAGAAAAGCCCTCCCGCTCTTCCTGAGAGCCCTCCTGGCCTGTTCCCACACTGCCTGGAGTCACCAGCCCCGCAGCCAGCACCAGGCTCCCCAGCCACATTCCCAGCGTGAGCCAGCGGCGGGGCCAGGCAGAGGTGACAGGTATCTTTATCCCGCCATGCAGGAGAGCTCCAACGTCCCACTGGCAGGAATTTGTCTGCAAATTTTCCCCCATTGAAAGGAGCGAGGTGGCTAAGATGATCGCTTGATTATGTCCGGGGCAGGCAAGGTGGAGAGACAGGTCAGCTCCCGGGGAGCCGTGCTCCCAGCCCTTAACCTCTTCTCCCCAGCCTGATGATTTAATGCCTTAGCGGGGCACGCCGGCTCTAGCCACGGGGCAGGAGGTGGGCATGCAGGGTGACGTGATCCCAGTTAGCCCTCGCTGTCTAAATAACGCCAGCAGTGCTTGGGAAGGAAGATGCCCGGTGGCAGGCACAGCAACCTCCCACCTTCGCAGCCCTGCAGGGTTGTGCTGCTGCCGGGTGCCCGTGCCGGGTGCCCAAGGTGCTCCACAGCCACCCTCGCCCAGCCGAAGGAGGAGCAGGAGGGGAGCAGCTCCCCCTCATCAGCTGCAGCCCCATATCCCAGCCTGGGACACTGAGCTCAATGGGTGGAGTCCGGATGGGAATATTAATGGGGACACGGAAAACGATCACATTCAGCCCCCACCAGTACGCTAAAAGCTCCTGCCATTTTCCCTTCTTACCATGGCTTTAACAGGAGAGCTCCCATTAGCTTTACACATCGTCCTTGGGGAAATAGCACTGACAGATGCATGAGATCAGGCAGGTGGATTTTCTTTTCATCACTTGCACCAGAGAAGCCTTCCACTGCTAAAAGCAAGAGAAGAATAAGCCAGCTCTTGCAGCCTGCAGTGATCCACCCAGCGGGTCACAGCTGGGTTTCTCCTTGCTCTGTGCTGGTGCCTAGGGGACCGCCGGGCCCCAGCGGGCAGGGCAGGATCCGCCCCAGAACAGCCCTGATTCAGAAGCACTCTCCTTGGGGCTGGACTCCCCATTTCCCCCTGCACAGGGATCGGTCCCCTCCCAGCGCAGCATTTCACCCCAGCAAACTTCCAGCACAACCACAGCCGAAAGCAGCTTCTCTATAAAAGCGGAGCGATGGCATCCCTCGCTGCGCCTGCCCTTTCTCACTCCGGTGTGTCTGTGTCAGCCGTTATTCCCCCGGAGCGTGCCGCAAGCTTGGTGGTGCCGGCTGGCACTCACCTGCGCCGACTGGCATCAGGGATGTGAAGGAGCCCCGGGTGCAGGATCCGCAGCAGCCTGCGCATGAACGTAGTGAGCACTGAGGTTTATAACACAGAAAATCTGGGCTCTGAAGGGCTCTACGTGGCGGGGCAGGAGGCGTGCTGCCCTGCCCAGAGCCACTTCTATGCCATTGTGCCTTTTCAGCATTGCATTAAGGCAGCCAAAGAAGTGGGATTTTTAATGGTTCCAGGGGAACAAAGCGGGAACATTCGGCCCAACTTCATTACAGAATCATCTGAAACGCTTGAGGAACGTTTCCCACTAATTATCATAAATAGCCGAAAAAAATCTTTCCCTCCCAAAGCAGGTTCCAGCTGCCCCTCTGTGTTTTCTCACCTCCGCTTCCAATAGCCTGACCCTGCCCTCGCACAAAGGGGAGACCCCATCTCTGCTCCCCCCGCACTCGGGGGCTCTAAAGAAATACAAACAGGCAGCAGATTAACAGCACCTTAAACAAACAGGCGACTTCCGCCCCTCCGGGCTGTCCCGCTGCCCAGGGGAGGATGCGCCGGATGGTTTTCCTTGCCCTTGCTCTCGTGCCTTGCCCAAATCCTGGATTTGGGCAGCACAAGGTATGAAGCAGGTGGACCACAGACGGAAATGCCGGGGGTGGCAGCCCCACACCCCCTTGAGCCCCATCCCTTGTGCCTGGGTGTGCTCTCACTGCCCCAGCTGCCCTGGGGGAGGTCGGGCCCCTGCCCTGGCGGGATGTAGCTGCAGCCCTTTTGCAGGATGGTTGGGAAGATGCCAAGGCCAAAGCAGATGAAGCAATATCCCAGTTCAGCTCCCGCGCTGTGTATATCACAGGGCTTCTCGGCAAGGAGCAGCCTGACGCAGCTGGACGGGTGCCGTGAGTGGGCACGGAGAGGGATACTGCGGGTGAAGGATGGCGAGGGATAGATAGACCATCCAGAAGACACATGGAGGAGTGGTGCTGGTGTTCAAAACCATCACCAGCACCGAGGGGGCACAGCAGCAACACCAAGCAATGACTGCCAGCCCACAGTCATCTCTGCTGAGGGCAACAGGAGATGGATGGTTGCCAGACATGCCTGCTCAGCCGGTCCTTAGGTTGATCCCAGCAGCCGCAGCTGCCTCTGCCAGGGAGCTGCCCCAGCTCGGGTCCTCACCCTGCAGGTCCCATGACACCCATCCCACCTCCCTGCTCCTGCAGGATCCGGTGCCAAACCAGCCCCTTCTCACCCTGCCCACAGCACACAGAGCAGCCAGCCCCCAGCCCCCCCACCCCGCCAAGGCAGGCAGTTGTGAGAGACATGGGGGCTCAAACCACACCAGCAGCAGTGAGACACCACTCCCGGCACAGCTACGGCACGTGTTTGGGGCCGGCAGACGAGGTGGGCACCCAGGGAGGAAGCCACGACAGCACGGCTGCGGGCTGGGGCAGGTTCCCAGCAGCAAGCCAGCAGCGGGACTTGCCCATCAGAGTCCCAGGTTTGCTCCCCACTCGGGTTATTGTGCAAATCCCCCCATGCAGGTGTTCGCTGCTCCCCCCTTCCCGCCAGCCACAAGAAAGGGCTGTTGCTCAGAGCCCCCTTCCTGCCCACGGGGCGCCCCAGGGGCAGGAAGGGGACCGGAGGCAGGTGGCAGGGACAGGCCACCGCACCCGCAGCGCAGGGGGCTCCCGGCAGGGCTGACAGGCAGAGGGGTTACAGGTCGGTGCTGCAGCATGAGCGAGGGGGCTGTGGGAACCACGTCTTGTCTCCACGGGGCAAGAACAGAGCCAGTGCTGCCTGTGGGACTCCCAGGCCACACTGAAGACACCCCTGGTCCCAGTGCCACTCGAGGACAAGCGCAGTGTCCTGTCTCTGCTTCTAACTGGTTGTCACCTGAGGTTAACTGCAAGGACCTCAGGCAGTCACGGCAACTGGGAAGATGTTTACCAGGTCACAAGCAGCCTGGAGATGCCACACAGGGATGCTCACCTTTTTTTTCCAAAGCAAGAACCAAGGGCATCCAGTGAGCGGTGAGCAGGGGGAGAGCAAAGGGAGGTGCTGCCTCATTCGGTGCATGGGTAATCATGGACACTCCTCACTACAGGGTGTGGATACTAAAATCTTACCTGAGTTCAGAGAAATGAGAGAAATTCATGGACTAAAATACCTTCAAGCGCTACTCAGTGCAATGGCTGTCCTGCAAAGGGCTGCCATCAGCAGCTGGCAGCAGAGCGGGGAGGGTGTGCTGGGGGCTGTGCGCTCCCTGGGCTCCCCTCCTGGCTCTGTACCTCCCCGCTGGGAGGAAGGCCTCTGTTCACCATCACGGTGAGGTGCAGCCCCGAAGCAGCAAACCTGGATGCTGGTCTCCCCAGCGCGGATCCCCCACACCTTGCCCCATCCCCGTGTGTTCTCTGGCTCAGTGACCAGGAAACACGAGCATGTTCCCCCACAGGCTGCCCAGCCACATCACCCCCAGGTCACCCTGCATCCGACCCACCTCTCAGCCCCTTCCCTCCTGGGGGACACCAGAGCTAGCTGGGGCAAATGGGAATGGCTGCTAATTCTTCCCAGCACAGCCATAGCCCTGTGGGAATCGGCCCCACAGCGATGGAGGGAGCTGACTCCTGCCTGCAAGCCAGCTGCACCAGCCTGGCCCCGGGAACATGGGCGGCTGTATTTTCATTGCAAATTAGAAATCAATCATAGCAGGAAATTCCCGTGCTGAGAACACCCTGGCTGTTATTATTTTACAGCACTCGGAGGTGTTCTGGGCACTTAGAAAGATGTGGCCCTTTCGGGGTATTATGGGGCAAATTAGTTTTAAAGGCAGTTGTAGGAGTGTTGGCCATTTGGTTTCCGGAGTGGGATGGGCGCAGGTGGAGGCTGCGGGGCTTTGTGCTGCTTTCGGATACACCACCACTCTGCAAAGAGGGAATCAGCACACTCCGGAGCAAACACCTCTAGCCTGACCCCAGCTTTATTAATAACAAGTAATTAATATGAGAGCGGACGTGCCTTGTGTCTCTGAAGACCTTTTAAGATGTGATTATGTTGTGCTAATCTCACCCCGAAGTACTTCCCTGTTTAGATTGTGCTGGGCCATTAAATATCTGAAAAGCCAGCGGAGGACCCCCCCCTTGCCGCCCCGGGAAGTGCTCGAGGTCTGTTCCCCGGCAGCCAGGCCCCCCTTTCAAACCCTCTAAATCAAGTATTAAGTCGAGCCCATCTGGACTGCCAGGAAAAACACTCCCTCCCCTCATCTGCGTCTCATTACCCACCGTGCCAGCCCCGGCCCCGGAGCCGCTCACTCCATCCCGCCCAGATGTGCTGCCCCGCGCTCGCCTCCCGTATTTCACAGCCGTCAGCAGGACTTCAAGGAGCAGCTGAAGGGCCTGTAACACTGCACAGGCTCTTAGCAAAGACATATATCCAGGTCCCTAAGGCATAGCCCAGGCACATACCCTAATGCGAAGACCCTTTCCCCCTCCCTTGGTCTTACACCAGGCAGGGGAGCTGGGGCGCTCGGGGCTCCCCAGCCAGGAGGTTTCTGAGCCGCTTCCCCACACCTCTTTGCCCAGCACGTGTCCAGATTATTGATTTTCGGGGGTTATCCCCCCAGAGACCCCCACAAATCCAGAAAGCCCTTATGCCCCACACCTGGGGAAGGGCACCCAAAGGCAGGGCAGGACAGGAGCAGGCGCCAGCAGCAAAGGTGAGGAGTTGAAGGCAGACACCTGCAACCCTGTAGTAACTGGGGTGATTAAATTTGGGAGCAGCTCACCTGGCACAGGGCAAAGTCAGCACTGAGCCCAGAGCACAGTAAGGTACCCAAAACCCAAACCAAGGAACAATCCCTGTGTTCGTTGGCTCAAAAATCTCCTTTCACCTTTTCCGGCGAAAGCTTCACCACATCCAGAAAACCTGCAAAACCACCCACTTTTGTTGAAGTTTGGCACTTTCCTGGCCCTGGTGGCAGCCCAGGACTGCAAAGGTGAAGGTGCACATCAAACCTGCATTTACGAGGAGAGTTATCCCCCTCCTCCCAAGCTTCTGAAGGGCCTTCTGCTGCCCAGCCTGTCATCTGGGCTCAGTGTCAGGTGAAGTTATGAGATGAGAAGCATGCGGCCGGCCATGCTCAGACATTACTCTTCCAGAGAGGCCAGGACAGGCAGCATCGCAAAGAGGTTTTGGAGACACAAGATTTAATAGGGGGACAAAAAGCATGTCTATTGCCTTACTACACTGCTGCCTGCAGGAAGGTGCGCAACCCTGGTCCTACACCAGTCACAGAATCACAGAATCACAGGGGTTGGAAGGGACCTCTGGAGATCATCTAGTCCAACCCCCCTGCCAGAGCAGGGTCACCTAGAGCAGGTTGCACAGGATGGCGTCCAGGTGGGTTTTTGAATGTCTCCAGAATCAGAGACTCCACCACCTCTCTGGGCAGCCTGTTCCAGTGCTCTGCCACCCTCTAAGTAAAGAAGTTCCTCCTCATGTTTAGATGGAACTTCCTGCATTCAAGTTTGTGCCCATTACCTCTTGTCCTATCACTGGGCACCACTGGGCAGTCTCTGATGGCCAGCACTGGCTGAGGACCCCATGCTCCAGCAAGCAACAGGAATTCCCCGCAGCAACTCATGGCAAGAAAAGCCCTGGGATGAAAACACTCCTCTTGCCAGCCCTTCAGTGCACGGCGGAGATGCAGGGGAGGCTTTAATATCAGTGAGGAGGAACGGGGGGAAGAGGTCAGAGTGTTATGACAGATGTACAGGCACTGACACATCTTGTAACACGACGCAGGGAAGAAGTCGGGGTGCAGGGCAGGAAGCCTTGGGATGGCCTTCCCCGAGGAGTGCTTGCACCTTGCAGGTACCTGTCAGGGATGGGGAGGAGATGCAGGTGGGAGCCCCGACCAGACCCTGCAAGCAAAAGCGGGCTGTGCCCGAGGCCCAGCGAGGTCCCCAGCCGGCCAAGTGCAGGGTCTCCGGCATTTCGGTGCGGTGCCTTCAGGGCAACTCATCGCCCTCTCTGCTCCCGGTGGCCCTGGGCAGGCGGTGACAGCCACTGCCGGTGTCGGGATGCCATCTAGTGTCGCTTGGCAGAAGGACCCATCAGGCTGTGACACCGTGCACAGGCTTCCCAGGCTCACAGCATCTCCAGGGGCCAGCTGGGAGGCACCCCAAAACAGCATGCGTACCGGGACACCACGCTGCGGTACTGCACCCCACCGATGCTGGACTGCACCCCATGATATACGCATCCCGTGGCCAGCAGAGCTCCAGACCCCCAAGGAGGATGATGGGCATTGCCCGGGTCATGCAGGGACAGCGAAGCTCAAAGCAGTGCCCAGGCTTGCTCGGGAGGCCCTGGGGCAGCCAGGGCTTGGAGACTCAGCAGCCTCACTGGTGGCACAGGGTGGCCCTGGCAGCAGGTGGCTCGGTGAAGGAGGAGGGTGAGCATCCCCCATAGGAGCGTGCAGCCCGCCTGCAGCACCAGTGCGGCCAGGCCCAGGGCCAGGGAGACCCGGCAGTGCTGTGGGCTGGACCGCAGGGCAAAGCGCCAGGTGTGACGGCCGCTGGGAGCCAGGGTTGGGGAGGCTGGCCATGGGCTTGTATGGTCTCGCAGTGGCGGGACAGGAGGCATCGAGAGTGGGATGGTGCCTGCAGGGGTGGGATCATGTTGAGGGGCAGTGGTGGGATCATGTTGAGGGGCAGTGGAAGCGGGTTGGGTGCCAACCTTGGACAAGCCCCACGCAGTGGCATGGTCCTGCTCCCCACCTGGTGCAGGAGCATGGTGGGACGGGGAGTGTGACACCAGCGGGACCACACCTGGCGCAGCAGCTCTGTAGGGTGGCCAGAGTGCTGTGGCAGTTGTTGAGACAAGGGACATCCTAGGTGTCCCCCATGGGACAGTATCTGGCCTCTCTGTGGGTGCCAGAAGAGCAGGAGGCACATGTCTGGTGGTGGCTGCCAGTGTGCTGGTTAGCACCGGTGTGGTGGCAGAAGCTAGAGTGGACAGTGCAGGCTCTGGGCTGGTGGCTCCAGGAGGCTGTAGGCTTATGATGGCTGGCGTTGGACACAGGCTGAATGCCTCCTGTGGCACAGCTGGTGATGGGGTGGTGATGGAAGCCTTGGGCAGCACAGCTGGTGATGGGGTGGTGATGGATGTCTCAGGCAGTGCAGCTGATGATGGGGTGGTGATGGAGGCCTCAGGCAGTACAGCTGGTGATGGAGTGGTGATGGAGGTCTCGGGCAGCACAGCTGGTGATGGGGTGGTGATGGAGGCCTCAGGCAGTACGAGTGGTGATGGGGTGGTGATGGAGGTCTCGGGCAGCACAGCTGGTGATGGGGTGGTGATGGAGGTCTTGGGCAGCACAGCTGGTGACAGGGTGGTGACGGAGGCCTTTGGCAGCATGGTTGATGGTGGTGTGGTGATGGAGGTCTTGGGCAGCAGAGTTGGTGATGGGGCGGTGATGAAGGCCTTAGATGGCATGGTTGATGATGGAGCAGTGAAGAAGGCCTCCGTTGGCATGGTTGGCAACATGGCAGAGGTGGCCACAGGTGATGGCATGGTTGATGATGGAGCAGTGAAGGAGGCCTCCGTTGGCATGGTTGGCAACATGGCAGAGGTGGCCACAGGTGACAGCATGGTTGGCGGTGCCATGATGGGAAAGGCTGCCAATGACACCGTGGTCAGTGCTGCAGTGGGCAAGGCTCCAGGTAACAGCAAGGTTGACATCCCTTGTGATGATGTGGAGGTGTATGGCAGAGATGAGGTAAAAGAAGCTGAAAGAGGAGGAGTAGCTGGGCAAATTAAGTGGTAGTCCCTCAGTGATGTCACTGCTTGCCCTGCCAGGTGGGGTGGACTCCTGCATGACACTTGGGTGGATAATTTAACCTTCTCACTGTTGCCCAGAATCCAGCTGTGCAGGTAGCAGAGGTTGCAGTCACATCTCCATGGGTTCCCGCTCAGATGCACTGAGTTGAGCTTCTTCAGAGGGTCCAGGAGCCCTCGGGGGACACTCTCCAGCTGGTTCTTCCGAAGGCTGAGGGTCTTCAGATTTGGGAGAGAAGCAAAGACCTCATCATCCAGAGCAGAGAGCTTATTTGCATCTAGCTGGAGGTCTGAGAGCTTGCTGAGCCCAGCAAAGGCTCCTCGTGGCAGGGCTTCTAGCTGGTTGTGGGACAAGATGAGTTTGCCAAGAGATGTGAGGTTGACAAAGACACCATTTGGAAGTGTAGCCAAACTGTTCTTGCTCAGGTCCAGCTCCCGCAGGTGTGGCATGGTGTCAAAAAGGCAGCAGGGGAGCTCCGTAATGTGGTTTGAATCCAGAGTCAGCAGCTTCAATTTGTTTAAACCAAAAAATCCCTGGAGTGGGAGACCCCTGATGAGGTTGTTGTCCAAGAGGAGTTTCTCCAGGTGAGGCAGGCTCCTCAGGAGCATAGGTGGCAGCGCCCTGAGCCTGTTCCTCTGGAGACTGAGCTCCAGCAGCCCCAGCTGACCATCTAGCAGCCCCTCTGGGAGGTCCTGCAGCTCATTCTCATACAGTCGGAGGACTTGCAGACGGGGGAGTTTGCTAAAGGCATCCCCAGGAAGAGCTGTGATCCTGTTTCTAGCCAGGTCCAAAAATGTTAGATTGATGAGAGAATCAAAAACGCCTTCTGGAAGAGAAGGGATTGCATTGATGTGCAGGGAGAGCTCTCCCAAATTCTCCAGCCCATCAAAGAGGCCTTTGGGAATGTGTCTGAGGTGGCTGTCCCTCAGCTCCAGCCTCTGCAAGCTTGGGAGGTTTTGGAAGGTGCCCACAGCTAGTTCTTCTAATGAGGCACCAGAGATCTCCAAGTCCTTCAGCTTGTCCAAACTATCAAAGGCCCCAGGTTCAACTGTCTTGATCTTGTTGCCAATAAACAAAATCTTGATCAGGTTGGGCATGTACCTGAAGGCACCTTTCCTTATAGCAGTGATGCTGGTTTGCACGAAGATCATCTCAGAAATGAAGGGCTTTGCAATCTTTGGGATCTCTCTGACATCATTTTTTGTCCCTCTGTAGACCTCCTGGTAGTCTTTGGGCATTTCATATAGATCTTCACCCAGGATTTGATCTTGGCATTTATGGGGATGGAAGGAGAGCAAGAAAAGGAAAAGGAAATGCTGGTACATCGTCCTGAAAAAAAGGTTTCAAAAATCAGTTATGAAGAACAGAAAAATCTCTGTCCACAGCTCATGAACTGTGGTACCACGCTTTGTTCAGCTCTCAGGACTCTTCTATTCACGTATCATAACTCATTTTATGAGAAAGAGAGTGACTCTACACGCCAATGTAAGCTGCATTTACAAGAGTTCACTGCCATTGGTACTGAGGGATGGAGAGGAAGGGAGAACGAGCCAGCTCATGGCTTGGCAGTGGGAGACGCTCCAGGAGGTGCAAGGGCTGCATGGTTTGTTCTCTCACCCTCCTCCTCCCACTTTTGGGCTGCAGGCTTGGCATCTGTCTGGGTGAAGAAGACAAAGTGCTGCTGCCCATTAGTGCTGCCCCAGTGGGTCCAGTTACTCAGCAGGGCAATAGCCCATTCATGCAACAACAGAAGCAATCAGCCCTGCGCTTGCTAATGAGGGATCAGCAAGGGTCTCAGGAGCCAGCCAAGACCAGATGACCTCGTTTATTCAAAATTTCCACACTGTGCTGGATGGATTTGCTATTTCATTGCTGCTTCTCTCAGTTCAGGAGGGTTATTTAAAACATTGCTTCTAAGCATCTCCTTTTCGGGAGTTTTGCTGATCACATCATATTTTGGCCTTGGTTATGCAGCTTTGTCAGATAGAAATGGTTGACTTATGAGCAGCAGCCAAGCTCATTAAAAGACTATGAGATGTCCACAGATTAACTGTTTAATACCTAACATTTAGGGCTGTGACCTGCAGTTAGGAGACGAAGTCACTAACACACCCACCAGCAGCCCACCACTTCCATCGAGTCATTTGGAAACACCCAGCTAACACATCAGTTGGGGTTTAACGGCCGTAAGCATCGTACCAGGACAGTAGTTTCCAGTTTGTGATTCACAGCCCTGGGGGACAGCAGGGGAAAGGACTGTGGGTTGCTTCTTGGGTGTCCATCAAAGCTGACCACACAGAAAAACTTACACTGGGAGGGTGAAGTTGCTATGAAAAGTCATTTTCTGAAAAATGTTGAGAGGTCAGCAAATACAGGAGGCTGAAAGCTACCAGGTTTGATGAGAATCTGATGGGAGGTGAGGTATGTGCCAGCTGACCCGCAGGGTTCCCCAGGGTGGAAGCCACTGCTGATCACTGCCCATCCTCTGCCCAGGGAGACGCGGATGCAGGAGCTGGGGGCGCAGGTGCAAAAGTGCCTGCTTCACTTCAGCTGCGGGGACAGCGCAATGGGTTAAATGCAGAGGTGGGAACAGCTGGACTGAGCGCACAGGGATGAAAATACAGTTTTGAACTGTAAAGCTTTTTTAAAACTTTCTCTCACCCCGTCTGACTGCAGTGGACCTCAGTATGGTCCCCTGCTCGTTCCACCCCGCAGGAGTGCAGGGACATGGAGGCACAGCCCCGGATCACCGTGCTGCAGCCTCTCGTGCTCCTTGCTGCAAGGAAATGATCAACAGCTCCCCAGAGCCGTCCCTCCCAGCACATTTTAAAGAGCAAAAAAAGCGTTTTGCATCACTTACTTGGCCGAGTGCTTGCGAACAAGTCTAGACACTGGAGCAAGCCACACCACACGAGGATCGAGGCTACAAGACAGGGGGGTTTCACCACCTGGACAGCTTTTTATCCATGGCCCAGGCACAGGGCTTGGTTTCACACAAGGTTAGGGCGCAGGTCTGTGCGGGGAGATAAGGGGCAGCCGGAGAGCAGGCAGCGGAGCTGTGCCCCCAGCATGGGAGGCCGTTGCAGAAACCCCTCGGAGAGGACGCAGGCACATACGCCCCTAGGCGTTATCTGCTGGTGCCACTTGACTAGTCACATCCAGGGAAACCTGAAGATCTTTAGGCCAGCCTGTTTTGTAGCTGATGGTCTCTGCAGTCCCATATCTCCACCAGCGTAACCCACCAGCTTCACAGGCACCACCCCCACTGACACAACAGAAAGGAGTTTTCCTATTTAAAGCTTTTGCTATTAAAAATATCCAGCTGTTTCCTTCCTCAGGAATTGGCTTAAGTAGCTAAAGGTGCTGCTCTGAAGCCATTTGTTCAACCTTATAACAGGGATGATGTCTGTGGCCAGACAGATACGCTGACACCCGGGTTCTGGGCTCAGCCCCACAGCTCCACACCTCACCGGCCGGAGGGCTGGGGCTCTATTGTGCCACCCTAGCACGAGCCAAAGACCCTCCGGCAGTGACACCCAGGGCTCCTGGGCAGTGCAGGGTGTCTTGTGGGAAGGAACACCCTGTTTGATTCAAAGACTTAAAATGACAAGGCGTCCATCGCTTCCCAACCGGATAATTGCGCTAATTGCATTTCTTCTTTGTTTTTCACCTGCTCTTATTAATGTTCAGCTTGTGCTCCTGGGTTTTCCTGGCAAATTAAAGAATACTCCAAGCTTTTGCACATTTTCAACAGCCTTACCCCTTTCCAATGTCAATCCCATATGCATCCAGGTCCCTGCTTGGTGCCACGCTGCTCCAGAGGCTGCAGGGTGACAGGAGCCAGAGTGCACAAGGGGATGGAGCTTTCAGCAGGAACGACACCAGCCTCCCCAGGCCACGCACCCTGCAGTGTGACAGCTGTGCCAGGGTTTGTGAAGCCACAGCCAGCTCCACCATCCCTGCTCCAGGCTTGGAGCTGGCCACACCAGCATCACCTGGCAGATGGCCACAGCAGGGTGGCAGTCCCTGGTGCGGGGCAGGGGCAGCAGGCTGGCTGTGCAGGACTGTGCTGGGGGCGCAGCATGGCCCCCCTGCCTCCCCGGAGCATGGGACCGGCAGGCCGGGGCAGGGCTAGCACAGGTCGGGCGAACACAACACAGAGCCTCCGCTCTGCTCTCGCCCCTCTGGCAGGGCAGCAGCCCACAGCCCGGCAGCAAAACCAGCGCAGCCCCGGCCAAGGACCCCCAGCTCCCCCGTTGCCGCAGGCAGGGCCGGCAAGGCTGGCTCTGAGGTGGCCAGGCGCGGGCAGGGTTCTCCCGGCTCCGCCTGGCCCGGGGGACGCCGCGTCCCATCGGCCGCAAGATGGTGCAGCAGCACCGCACCGCAACCCCCGGGCAGCGCGCTGCAGCCTGCTGGGCGTGCGCCCGGCACACGCCCACGCGTGCGTGCACCCACGCACTCACACACACGTGTGCATGCACTCACACAGACGTGCATGCACCCACACAGACTCCCACGTGCATGCACCCCCGCGTGCACCCCCACACGTGCATGCACCCACGTGTACACGCACCATGCACTCACACTCACATGTGCATGCACCCATGCACTCACACACATACATGCACCCACGCTTGCTCCCTTAGGGGAGGACCCAGGGTACCTGCTGTCACCTGGGCTGGCAGCCCTGCTGGGATTTTGTGCCCCATCTTTGTGGTCCCTGGGGGTTCTGGGGGGGACTGCAGGCCAAGCCCTGCCAGGGTGAGCGGGGGGACACGCCGGAGCGCAGCCCTGGGCTGGGGCCCACCCTGCGTCCAGGCAGCCCGTGCCCCTCGCTGGGCTGTCGGCAGCACTCACCCACGTCTCCTTCGGACACCCCACACCACACCCGTGACCTGGGGCTTGGTGCCAGGCTGCAGCCGGGGCTCTGCAGTCCCGAGGGAAGCGGAGAAAGAGGTGAGGCTGGAAAGCTGCAATGGGCAGAGATGACCACACCAGAGAGCAGCACCTACTCACCGACAGGCACCTGCACCCGTGGGACACCACGCACAGCCCCAGCCCATTCCTGGTTGGGCCACAGCAACCTTCGCTTCTGCCAAATACACAGGCAGAGACGGGGAAGCGTTTCCTTTATCCACTGTGGGAACTGGTTGCACAGAAATAATATATACATTTTAATGATATTTCAAATACACAGGAAACGCATGGCTGCAAGAATAACTACCACCAGGCCAGCTCTTGTGGCGAGCTCGGTGACTGCTGGTGGCCACGGCAGGGGTAGCAGAACAAGACGAGGTGCTGTTTCCCAGGCTGGTTCGGAGGTGGCCAAAGCAACAGCAGAGCAGGAGTGGACACCTGCCCAAGCCCTAGGGCACAGTGGGGGGACCTGGTGACGTGGCCTCATCCCTGCTCTGCGCTGTGATGAGGACGCTGACCCGCAGTGTGCCACAGCGGGAGTGCAGCACCCAGGCACCCTGGTACGCCAGCCCCGGGCCCGCTGCCTGCCCGGGGGGAGGAGGAGGAGGAGGGAGGCGAAGGCTGAGCTGCTGGCAGCTTGTGGCATCACAGGCCATGCGTACAGTGCCCTCAGGGTTGCTGTAGGTGCACTGCCCCACAGCATCCTCCCCCAGGTCCCTGTCCCAGCCCTCCTCCGGGGGGATGCCAGGCACTCCTGGACACTCCAGCTGCCCCTGGGGGACCTCCAGCAGGGACCGTCCCTGGAGGGCAGCCGGGCTGGCGCAGGAGGCTTGTGCGTGGATGAGGGGCTCGGCAAAGCCCTGGAGCCAGCCCAGGAGGTAGGTGAGATGGCAGTCACAGGCCCAGGGGTTGTTGGCCAGCCCCACACGTGCCAGCTCCTCGTTGGCATCAAAAAGCCCCAGGGGCAGGTGGGCCAGGCGGTTGTTGTCCAGCGCCAGGGTGGTGAGGAGGGGCAGCTCGGCCAGCAGCCCGGCCGGCAAGCTGGAGAGGTTGTTGTGGCTCAGCTGCAGCGCTGCCAGCCCCACCAGCCCCTGGAAAACCCCAGCGGGGAGGTGGACCATGGCGTTGTGAGAGAGCGCCAGGCTCTGCAGCGCAGAGAGGTTGGTGAAGAGACCCTGCGGCAGTGTCTCCAGCTGGTTGCGGGCCAGCGAGAGGTGGAGGAGGCAAGGGGTGCCGGCAAAGAGGGTGGCAGGCAAGGTGGTCAGGCGGTTGCCCTCCAGGCTGAGGACGGTGAGGTTGGGGAGACCAGCAAAGATGTCGGGGGTCAGGCTGCACAGGGCATTGTGCTGCAGCTGCAGCCGCCGCAGCCCTCCCAGCCCGGTGAAGGCATCGGCCGGCAGCTCCTCCAGCCGGTTACCATCCAGGTGGAGTTCGGCCAGCTGGCCCAGCACCCTGAAAGCGCCGGGGGGTACCTGCGCCAGCAGGTTGTCGCTGAGCTTGAGGAGACGGAGGGTGGTGAGGGGGGCCAGCAGCCCTGCTGGCAGCTCAGTCAGGGCATTCTGTGAGAGGTCCAGGGTCTGGAGGCGCCGGAGCGGGCGGAAGATGCCAAGAGGCAGCGCCTCGATCTTGTTCCCCGGCAAGCGCAGGTCCTGCAGGCGGTAGGCGGCAGTGAAGAGCCCCGGCTGCAGGGAGCGGAAGGTGTTGGCACCCAGGGAGAGCTTGCTGAGGCTGTGCAGCCCCACCAGCACCCCCGGGCTGACTGCCGGCAAGGGGTTGCCCGACACCTCCAGCTCCGTGAGGCTGGGTAGCCCCCGAAAGGCGCCGGCTTCCAGCTCCTGGATGTCATTGTTGAGGAAGACCAGCTTGGTGAGGGTGGTGCTGGAGCCCAGGGCCCCACTACGGATGCTGTTCAGGGCCGTCTCCACAAAGAAGAGCTGAGTGGCGTTCCCTGGCAGGCCTGCTGGGATCTCCCGCATCTTCTCCTCCGAGCAGAAGACTTTGGAGGTGTCGTAGCACTGGCAGGCAGGTGGGCAGGATGGGGGCAGCCCCCCCACCAGCAGGGACCCTAGCCCCAGCAGCATGTAGACCACCAGCCTGCACTGGAGAAGGAGCCGAGCCTCATCCCCTGCCTCAGCAGGGCAGAAATCTGCACCCGCAGGCAGGTTCTGCTGGGGAAGCAGCATTTGCAGCCAGAAATGCAGGGGAACAAGCCCTGGGGCACTGCTAGCATGGGCAGCTGCCCTGGCCATGGGGCATCCCTCCAGCCCTGGCCCCCCACAACACCTCAGTGCTCTCTTGTGGGAATGGGGAGCACTTCCCTCCCAAACCTCACCCCACCTGCACCAAGCAGTGGGTCAGGGCTCTTCCCCTGCACCCCAGCCCTGCTCCAGCCTGCCCTGTGACAACCAGGGTGGTGCCACCCTCACTGACAGTCCCCACGTCCTGCAGAGCAGTGGCCAAGGTGGGAGCTGTGAGGTCCCATGGGGGTCTCAGGGGAACAGGGTCTCACAAGACATCTTCGGAGGCATGGACCTGGCCGCTGGGGCAGGCGGATGTGTGAAGCATGGGGATGTGCTGCACACACAGGGTGTTGGAGACAATGCTGCAGGGCTGCTCTGCACTCAGTGACAAAAGGAGCGGGCTCCACTGGTTGTCTTTCTAATTGCCCATCAAGTACTTCTTTCTCTGCAAGCAACCAGAGCAGCATCAAATCTGCCTGAGGAATATTTGGCTTGACCAAATGCCTGTTCCCAGCCCATGGGAGGCACTTTTTGACCACCTGAGCAAAGCGGTGGCCTCTAGACCTCCACCAGTCCCTCCCTAGTTGGGACACATGCCAGCACTGCCGGGTGATGGGGGATGCTGCCCACCCCACAGCAATGCCCACCTGCAGACACCCTGCACAAGTGGGGGTATCCTGGACTTACATCAGCGCTTGCGAGCAGCATTGGGATTGGCTTTTCCTTTCCACCATCTTACTTGTTTTCACGCAGAGCCCACAGCAGCTCCCACCCACCCCGGGCCCCCCTAAACCACCCGAGCAGTGTGGCCGCCACTTACCGAGCATGGCATTGTGGGGACCACCCCTGAGCCTGCGACAGGTTTGCAGAGACGCCACTCGCCGAGATGGGACGATGTTTTCTGGGGTGGATGGGAAGCTGGCTGATGAGCTGTTCCTGCTGGGGTGGAGCTGCCCCTTTCTGCTTATCGGCAACAACAACTCGTGTCCTTGGAGCGCTTCAAAAAATAGCCCGACCCCAGAGGGACTGGAGGTGAGGCCAGAGGCAGCCGCCAGTGAGCATCCTGGCAGGGAAGCGAGGTCCCAGCCCCGGACTTCCACTGGCCCAGGGACGGTGGCAGGGCGCTGTTGTCATGGGTGGCACCAGTCCCACACTGAGGTCAGCATGTTTGCTTGCAGCAGCTCTCTTAAGACCTCCCCTAGACGTCATTAAATCTCTGGGGAGTGGGGCTAGCAAACGTCCCTTGCATGAGAGAGGGGACCAGGCGCAGCTTAGCAAGGCAAAGCAATGCCATGAGGAGGGGACCACCCTGGGACCATCGTGTTGAGATGCGCCAGGTGCTTTGCAGCCTGGGACACACACCCAGCCGGCAGTGGGATGGCCAGAGGGACCCGAGGACCAGCTGGACTCCCTGGGAGCTTGCGACCTGCCCAGGGGAGCAGCATACACCACTTTAAGGGCTGCCTTGCAAGGGTCTGTGTGGGAACAGTCTAGGGTGGCAGCAGCCATGGAGGCACCCCCAGGAGCAAGAGGAGGGACACGTGTACATGCACTCAGCCAGACTGATGGAGCAGACGGTGACACACAAAGAACACAGCTGACACAAGCCAGCGGCAGCCAAGTGAGCTCCTCCCTCCCCCGGGGTGATGCTGGATAAATGCTCAGGTCCCTGCCCCGGGGAGAAGAACTGCACAGGAGGCCGCTGGTGACTGTCGAGAAGCTTGCCGAGGTCTCAGCTCTAGCTCCAGAAGCCATCCTGCTGCTGTTGGACAGCCAAGCCCTTCTGGGTTCCTCACCCCAGGTTGGAGCCCAGGGACCACCACGGGCTCTGCAATCACAGCCCACAAACCCTCTCCCAGCCCCACCACCCTATACAGGCTTTTCCTCAACATGAAAAAATCTCTTCTCAGAGGAAATCAAGCACAGCTCCTGTCCCTGCTGGGTCATTCCCCGGCTGCACACTGTGGAGGAGGAAACAAACAGCTCTTGGCACTGGGGGTGGAAAACTGCACTTTAATGGAAAAGTCACAGAGTAGCACCCAACAGCCCCGTGGCATGGTCCCATGTCTCCCGATGCTGTGCATGTCCCAGCCTGGAGGAGCATCCCATAGTGTGCATGCGCGTGGGGCTGCTTGTGCCAACACTGGCTCACAGTGTGCCATGAGCAGCCAGCACCATGGGGTGCACATCAAGTGTGACCCTTGTCCCGTAGCAGTAATCCCCAGGCAACCTGGCATCGCTGTACCACATGTAGAGGTGAGCTGGAGTCTTCTGTGGCCATGCCACGGCTGGAGGAGGGACGGTGGCCACTGGACACAGGTGCTGCTGGGGGACAGTGTGGTCCCTTCCTGCGATTTGCAGAGCAGCCAGTGCTTGCTGACACCCCCCTTTCCTGGTGTGCACCACCAGCATCCCTGCTGCCCGAGGGCTGCGAGCAGGCAGCAGGACTGGGCACACAGAGTGGGACACTTGGGGTGGGAAGAGGAAGAGGAGAGGGGAGGAGAGGATGTAGCTTTGCCAGGCAGAGCAGGGCCAGGCTGCTCATGAGCTGGCGGGGTACACATGAGGGTGTTGAGGCAGTGAGGACCAGAGACGGGGTGCAGCAGGAGCAGTCCCATGGGACAGCAGTATGCTCCAGCAGCCCTGGGGCACAGCAGAGGAGCCTCTCCCAGCCCCTGCCCGACAGCCCTCGTGGGGGAAAAGGCATTTGCAACGTGCCCTTGGGGAGGGGGCAGCCAGCACAGCCAGGCAGCAGGTCCAGCCATGTACACGCTTTACACCCATCAGCTCACCTCTATAATTCCCACACGGCGGTGGCCGGTGCGAGCTTCCCGGTCACCCACCTGGCTGGGGCAGGTCGCTGCAGGCAGGGGCATGGCCGCAGGAGGGTCAGCACCAGCGTAAGACGAGGTCTCGGGGGATCTGCTGCTGCACCCACACACCGGCACAGGGCCCAGCGGCTCTCCCGGCAGGCGGTGCACAGGCGTGAGGGGAACAGGAGGCTGCTCGGGGTGCGGGAAGCCGCTGGCTGTGCCCGCAGGCAGGGCGGGCAGCTTGGACGCGGCCGAGTCACCCAGGGTGTGCCAGCCTGGCAGCAGCACCGGGCGCAGGCAGCCCAGCCCCGCGGGGATCCCCGCCCGGACGCAGCCAAGCTACAAAGCAGGACAAGGACATGCAGCTCTGCTTGGGGCAAAGGCGCTCGCTCAGCTCCTAGCCCTGTGTGAGGGCTAGCACATGCCTGCCCGGGCAGGGGCTGAAGGCATGGCGGGGAGGAGGGGGGCAAAGAGGGGCTGGGGTAGGGCAGCAGGCAGCGCGAGGGCAGGCAAAGGGGGATGATGTGAGGTGAAGGATGGGGAAGTCCTGTGGTTTGGGGTGAGCACCATCATGGCCAGGCTGTGGCTCCCTGCTCGAGGGGTCCCTCTCAGCACCCTGGCTGCTGCCGCCAGGCAGGGAGTGAGCACAGAGGCTGTGCTGGAGGCAGGAGGGGCGGGGGACAGAGGGCAGCCGGGGGGGGTCACCTAGGGGGACGCCCTGCTGCGGAGCAGGGGCAGGGGCAAAGCAGAGCAGGACAGGGGGACACGAGGTGATGCCAGCCTGTCCAAATCAGCAAGGGCAGCTGATGCAGAGCTGCTGTCCTGTCCCTCGGGCCCATGGGGAGGGGACGCCCCGCCAGCACTGCTCTCCCCAGGGTCTGCCGAGCGCTCAGGCTTCGTTAGGTGCCTTCATCCTCATGAGCACGACGTGGCTCTTCTTCCTACAGCCGTAGACCACCAGTGCCACGAGAGCAGCGAGCAGGGCCATGCACACCAGCACGATGACCGCCACCACCACCCCGCTCTGCGTGCGCGTCAGCCCCCACTGCCCCCTCTCCTCCTCCTCTTCCTCCTCCCGGGGGGAGACTGGCAGCCCCATGGAGGTCTCTGTCCAGGCACCCTCCGGCAACGCCGCCTCGGAGGGATGATCGGGCAGTGGGGTGCTGGGATGGGGGGAGGCAGTGGGGGGCTGGGAGGTGAGGAGGCGGTCCCATGGCAGCCCAGCAATGGGGGTGCCCCGCAGGGCAAGGGGCTGGGCGCAGAGGGGGGGTGTCTCGCCCACCTTGTGGGGGTTGTCCTCCAGCCAGGCCCGCAGGGGCAGGATGCCCTTGTCGCAGCGCCAGGAGTTGTTGTGCAGCTTCACCTCACGCAGGGCTGCCAGCGGGGAGAAGATGCCGGCGGGCAGGTACTCCAGGGCGTTGGAGTGAAGCTGCAGGTGCCGCAGCCCTGGGGTGGCCCCAAAGAGGCCCTGCGGCAGGGCCTGCAGCTGGTTGTGGTGCAGGGAGATGTTCTGCAGCTTGGGCAGCCCCTCCAGCACCTGAGTATCCAGGTGGCGCAGAGCGTTGGAGTGCAGTGACAGCTCCAGCAGCTCCCCCAAGCCCTGGAAAGCGCCTGGTGCCACTGAGCGTAGCCGGTTCTTGCTGAGAACCAGGAGCTGCAACTGGGTGAGGTTGCTGAAGACGGCGGCTGGGAGGGTGGAAAGCTCGTTGTCGTAGAGCCACAGCTCCTGCAGGTTAGGCATGGGCCCAAAGGCACTGGGGGAGATGTCCCGTAGGCGGTTGACATGCAGGGTGATCTTGGCGAGGGCATGCAGGGGCAAGAAGATGCCACTTGGCAGGGCAGTAAGGAGGTTGTTGGACAGGTAGAGCTTCTGCAGGTTCCCGTTGTGCACAAAGAGCTCCGGGGACAGTGTCTCCAACTGGTTCTGGTGCAGCCCCAGCTCCTGCAGCTCCGGCAGCCCATTGAAGGCTCCCGCCGGGATCTGCCGGAGCCGGTTCTCATAGAGCCGCAGAACCTGCAGCCGTGCCAGCCCCTCAAAGGCCCGGGGCGGCAGGCGGTCGATGTTGTTCCTGGCCAGGTTGAGCTTGGTGAGGCTGGTGAGCTGGTCGAACACTCCCTCCTTCAGCTCCTGCAGGTTGTTCCCGTGCAGCTGCAGCTCCTTCAGGTTGCTCAGGTGGGCAAAGTGGGAAGGCTCGACCCGGATGATCTGGTTGCTGGAGAGAAGCAGCGACTCCAGCTTGTCCAGGGGCTTGAAGACCTGCACGGGAAGCTCCTGCAGCTTGTTGCTGGCCAGGCTGAGGTAGCGCAGGTCAGGCAGGTGCTGGAAGGCCCCGGGGCTGATGCGCGACAGGTTGTTCTTCTCGATGCGCAGCCCAATCAGCAGAGAGGCGTTTCCGAAGGACGCATTGCCCAGCTCCGTGATGCGCGTGTTGATGATCTGGAGGGTCATGGCATTTGCGGGGATGGGGCTGGGGACTGCGGTAATGCCAGCACCAGAGCACTCCACCTGGGCGGTGCGGATGCACTGGCACTGCTCTGGGCACTGGCCATCAGCCAGCTGGATGCCCAGCAGCAGCAGCATCCACCGCCACCAGCCTCCCCGCTCCATTGGGCCTGCAGCAAAAACAAAGGAGGGGGGGCTCAGCCCCTGCGATTTCCCAGCCGCCCCAGGGCCACTGCCAGGGATGGGTGCTGCTTTCTCCCTGGAAAAGGCCACGGAGTCTGTGGCCACACTCCTGCACCCAGCACGGCAGCAAGGCAGAGGAGGGCAGGCGAGGAAGGCTGGGGACAGGCAGGGCTAGGCACAGCCCAGGCAGGAGCGCAGAGCAGGACAGAGCCGGGGGCTGCGGCGCCTGGCTGCCATACCACAGCTATTAGCGGCATCCCTGGCGTCCCCCTTGCTCGGCTCCTCCAGCAGCCAGGAGCATGGTGGTTTCCTGTTTTGCAGTGAGCGTGGCGAGCTGCTACCAGTGTCACTGGCCTCCCGGCACCACCAAACAGCCGAGACCTTCACCGGAGCCAGCCCGCAGCACCCACAGCCAAGCGGGTCCCAGGGATGCTGAGCAGGGGCAGGAAGAAAGGTACTCCCCCCAGCACCCCTGAGCACCCTCCTGGCTCTGCCCACCAGCAAGGGCTCTGAGCTCCTGTCGCAGGGCCAAGAGCAGTGCCGGCACCCACTGCCTGGGTGTGCTTTAGCTCCGATCCTGCAGGAGCCCGGGTCAGCTGGGCCCTCTTCCAGCTCCCCAGCCCACGCTGGGTACCGGGGTGGCCCTGTCTGCACCCTATACCCAGCAGAAGGTCAGCCCTGGATGACTTTGGCCATGAGAGCAGGGTGCCCAGTGCAGGGTGGTCCTCAGGGTAGTGTCCAGGGGAGTCCTGGAGCCCAAGGGGACTGAGGGCTTTACAGCAAGGTCCTCCATGACTCCACAAGCGCAGCCACTGCAGACATCCACTGCTCCCTCCTCTGGCCTGGGAGCTTTCCCCTCTCTGTAGATCAAAGCAGCAGCCTCATGCCAGGCTGGGACAGAGCCACCCCCATGAACAGCTTTGAGTGGCACAAAGTAGGGAGAAAACCTGCAGCTCCCCCTGGCCTGAAGCACAGCTCAGCAGACAGGCAAGTCCGGCAGCGCAGGGGTCCGGGCACAGCATCCCGGCTGGCACAGCACCCCAGGGCGCTGGGGCACAGCCCCTGCCCTCCACCCCAGGCTCCCTCCAGGGAACACGCTTGCTCTCCGGCAGGGAGGGAGGGAGGAACCCTCCACAAGCCAGCACAGTTTATGTTTCCCATATGGAAGCAATCTGCATCCAAGAACAGCTTTGTTTATAGTGAGCCATTTATAAACTTCCTCAAATGCTCTGTACATCAAAAGCCCCACTCATGTCACTCCCTGGTAAGGCAGCTCAGAGAGCATCCAAGCTGGAGCACCCTTCAGGAAAGGCAGCTGAAAACAATTTATCTCCTTTTTTCTTCTAGGGACAAAAAACTTGCAGACCAAGAGGCTGAATATTCCCTATTGCTCAGCCCCTCAGCATCCCACTGCTCCTAACCTCAGCCCCCCTAAATGTTACTTTCCCCTTCCGTGATTTTCTTTATGGGTTATTATTTAAGATACATTGCCTATGTAACTATTTCAGCTCCCACAATGCCTAAGTGGGCTCTAAGTTAGTTGGACAACCCTTGCAAGACAAACTTCTCCATCAAATCAAAAGATGCTGAATGTGCAGATCCCACCACCATGCCACCACCCCTTGGAGCTGCCCCGGGAATCCCCCAGGCCCGGGGCCGCTTGCAGGGGTGGAAATGGAGAGGAGACTTACCAAAGTGTCCTGCAGCCGCGAGCGCCGAGTGAGCACAGCTCTGTGCTGGCAAGAGAGCTGACTGTGGTTCATGCTTCCCCTCCCAGTATATAACCCGTCCAAATCAATGAATCAGCACAGGGGCAGCGTCGGGGTTAGGGAAAGCGCTGGAGCAGAGCTGCTTCCAATTCTTATTTCCTCAGCAAACAGAGTGAGTGTCTCAAGGATGGAGTTTTGGGTTTCCCTCTCCTGAACCCCAGTGCTCTTGTCTGAAGACAAGCAGCTGCCCCCACAAACAGGCTGTTCACATCAGCCAGCGCCCAGGTAGCAGCTCGGACCCAGGACCCCCCTGGTCCCCCATGGGACATGGCTGAGGGCCCTGACTGGTGGGGACAGGCAAGGCAAAGCCAAGCCCCCGGGCACAATCCTGCCCTTCACTGTCACGCGTATGTAGTGGGACTACTCCATGGCATTGCCGCGGCACATGCACAGCACTTGCCTCCCCAGCTACAGCCCCAGCAAGCGTCAGGACCTCCGGCCGTGCCCCCAGCTCAGGGCTGGCAGCACAGGCAGCCCCCCCCAGTACGCTGACCCTGCCCGAGGTCCCAGCTCTCCTTCACGTCCCTTAACAGAACATGCAAACTGGCCAGGCACATGCAAGCACCCGCTCCAAGGGTGCTGGACATGCCACAGAGTGGGCACCAAGCAGGGGTCAGTGACGCTGAAGGTGCCAGCCAGAGGCCAGGCTGCTTCAGAGAGCCTTTGGCAAGCCGGAGCATCTCCCATCAGCACTGCCGTGCCAGCAGGCACTGAGAAACCCCCTCGATGCTGATTGCAGGCAGCCTTGCAGCCCCGAAGTGGCACACGCTGCCTTCTCCCAGGGGCTGCGGTACAGCCTTTACACTGCTCTTCATCCTCAGCAGCCCTGACACGAGTGATGGAGCCCAGCACCCAGGGGTGTTTAGGAAGCAGGGCACAAGCTCATCCCATGCACTTGTTCAGGGGTGCCTGCTGCCACCCCTCCCCTGCCCCCTCCAGCTCACATGGTCCCCACCGCCCAGCCCAGATTTTCCCCCTTGCCCGTATCTCCTGGGCAGCCCTGGTCCAGCAGCTGCCGGGAACGGATATTCAGGAGGAAGCAGCTAAGGAGAGCCAGTGTGCGTGGCCGCTTTAGACTTCCCAGAGCCAGAGCCAGCCCCGTGCGAACCACGGGGCAGCTGGAATTTCCCTGACCACGTCTAATCCCATCTCAGCCCACCCATGTTTCCGCCAGCCACAACAGCCCCTGCTCAGGTCCCAGCTGGAGCTAACAAGCTGCTCAAGATGGGAACAGGATGGGGCTGCCGCCAGGGAGGGGTGAGGAAGGCTGCTTCCATCCCCATGCTGCAGTGTGACGTGCCACACCGAGAGGGGTGGGAGGGCACAGGGCAGTGCAGGGGACAGGGACCCTGTTCAAAGTGGAGATCAGACCAGGATAAACAACAAACTGCAGGGATGGAGAGGGGAGTTTCCAGCCAGACTCGGAGGAAGGCTACAGGGATCGTGGGAAGAGGGTAGGGAGTGGGACCTCAGCTGGAGTCAACTGCCACCAATATGTCAGATTGCATGGCGGGCCCAGCTGCCGTGGGACACGCTGGATGGCCACAGACCCCTCCCCAGCCAGGGCGCGAGCACCTCCCAGCCACGCTCCTTGCCTGCTACTGGAGCAAATCCCAGGGCTTTGGGCATGGAGAAGGGGTATTTTGAAAACGCCACCCACAAGTGCTGTAGCTCACACTCTATTGACATAGCAGATTTTCCCAGCGCCATGGTTCCCAAAATAATCTCCCCATTTCCTTGACAGCGATGCAGCTGGAGGCCAGGCAGCGGGCTTGGGAGCTGCCCGCTCCCTGCAGCCCTGGCATGAGAGCAGGGCTCTTGTGGCCTTATCGTACCCTTATCGCCGGGGCTTTGTCTGCCCGCCGCCAGCGCCAGCACGGCTGGGCTCCTGCCTGCTCTGACTCATCCCAGAAGCACACAGCTTTTCAGCAAGGCAACACAGAAATTAAACCCCAGCACTTCCGAAAAACCACCACCCCAAGCCCAGGCCGACAGAGGAATGTCAGACTCAGCTCCTTCCAAGCAGCGCTGCCCCAGGGGGAAACGGGGATGCAGCGGTGGGTACCCTTAAACACCCTGCCCCCACACGGGGGGTGATCGTGGCCACGCAGAGTGCCCAAAGTTTCAGAGCAGCCTAGATAACAGCCCTGCCAAAAACCCAGCTGCCTCTACCTAGACCTCAGGAAGCTGGCTCCGGCTCCTGGTTGAGAAGGATGACTCTGTTTTCAAGACATCCCTAAAAATAAAGCAAGGCTGAGTAACAGCACAAGCCCGTGCACCGCACCCGCAGCGGAGAGGGAGCCGCTCCGGAGGTGAGCACGCAGGAGCTTGCCCCAGGCTACACACAAGGGAGAGGAGCAGAGGGTGTGAGAGCTTGGGGCAGCAGCACAGACACACTCCGCACATCTGGAGGGGAGAGGCAGCTCCCAGAGACAGCATGTGGATGTGATTGAGGGTGAGATAAGCGTTTTGCAGAGGGAGGCTGCTCCGCATAGCCGAGAGCTCACACGGTGCTGGATGGACTGGAGCAAACCTCACGCCATTGAAAAGCCCCAGGGTCCAGCAGTGCTCTGGGGACCTTCCCCACCTCCAGCCGCACCAGCCAGAGAAAGGCTGAACCCCCCAGACCAACCTCGGGATGGTATGGAATCTCTGCCATGTCCCTACACCTCTAAGGGGATGATGGAGCCCAAGGGTGGGCACCTGCCAGAGCCTGTGCCCCAGGAGATAGGGCTGGCAGCAAAACCTGCGGTCACAGCTGTGCTTCCCCCATCTCCTCGCCATCTGCTGCCTGCACAAACGTGGTTTTCTGATTCCTCACCAAAGGCAGTGGCCAAATGCCGCTGCACAGGGAAGCGCAAGAGTGTGTGGTGCTGCCCCGCAGGCCAGCTGCCGCCAGCAGTTGCAGCCCAGGCTGGAGGTGCCCTTGCACCCGAGAACCCCTACCACTTTCCTCAGGCATTTCTCCGCATACTGCTGAGCCCACAGGAGGGCTGGAGGTCCTGTGGCAAGTGATCCCAGCTAGCATTACCCCTTGTGCTTTGACATAACACTGTCTAGGGCTCCCGGAGGCTAGCAGGGCTGGGAGCAGGCAACCCTTTGTCACGCTCTTCAAACGACTTGCATTTAAAGCAGTCTAGGTTCCCAGCCCCACCAGGGCTCCCATCTGTCCTGTGAGCTCTTGCACAAGCCCTGGTGCTCCCCCATTCTGAGCTCAGCCCTGAAACACCACAAGCCGGGGAGGTCCCAGGAGCCGCGGAACAGCAGCATCACCCATTTTTAGGGAAAGACTTGCTCCTGGACAGCGGGACAGTCCCGGGTCCGTCTGTGCTGGCACACCTCCAGCGCATCCCCACAGCCGGGGTGGCGGGCGCAGCAAAGTCAAGTGGCTCTGAATCACCGAGGGACTTGAGACTGCTTGGAAAAATTCATGTAATCGCTAAAATTAGCAGCCTGTGGGCTTGGCCAGGAGAGCGCATTGCTCATCTGCCAAACAGCTGAGCACGCTCACCCACGCCACACTGCTGCACAGCCCGGCTCCCCCCAGCCCCTGCTCCCCGCATACCTCCAGCTCCCAGCTGAACTGGCACCCCTGGGAGGGACACAATGTCCCCAGACCCCACCACTCCCCACTGCACAGGACAGGGACACCACCCCACCCCACCCCCAGTTATTTTGCACTGCCGCAAAGCGCCCGCCATGCTATGAGAAACCCCCATGGTGGGCCCCGGTGCTTGCAGAGACCGGCTGGCCCAGGGCATCAGGCCAAACTCTGCTCTGCTGAAGCGGAGGAGGAGGGCGGACAGCTGGGCTAGGGGCCAGGGGCGGGGGTCCCCTTGGTGCTCCAGACTGGGGGGAGGATGGACACCTCCAGGCCTGAGCCTCGCAGCAGGACACGTAGGCTCAAGCCACAGCGGAGAGGTGAAAGAAGGTGCCTTAGTCCATGGGGACCGGTGCTGGGTCCTCCCCCACCCATCAGAGAGGCACCAGCAGTCCCTTCCCTACCACGCACACCCCCTAACCTTTCGAGAGCTCCTCCATAGCCCCAGCGATCCAGCCCCCGTGGCTTTTTCAGCTCCCTGGTGGAAGTATGCAGGGCCAGGGCTGCCTCGCTGCTCATGGCTACAGCATAGCCCATCTGCATCTGGGGCAAGGGATGGGGACATGTCCTGCCTTCCCGAGGGAAGCACATGTGCATGGTGGGAGCTTTGGGAAGAAGCAGCAGCCCTGGTACCTCCAGGATGGGCAGCAGGGATGGCTGTCAGGCTAACCTCCATCCAAGCACCAGCATGAGACCCACCACATCCCTCCTGGAGCTCAAGGAAAACAGCATTCAGGATCTCAAGCGCGAGCGGGGCTTGCCTGGCCAGCAGAACCGTCTCCTCCAGGCTCAGCCCTGGCCTGAGCCCTGAGCGATAGCAGCAGCACGCAGGGCTTGGCACGGGCTCAGGGCAGTGCTAGGCTGGAAGGAATGTGGGGCTTGTGGCCAAGTCCGCCTGGAGAGATAATCCAAAGCGGAAAGAGCTTGTCCGATGGGCCCTGTGAGAGGGGGGAAGGACCAGCTAGAGCAGGAGGTGATGCCGGGGGGCTGTTCCTGCTCAGGCACTGCGAGGACCAGCTGGACCAGCTTTGCCCCATTCTCCACCTCTGTAAAGCCATCCCTGGCATCAGGGAGTGCCCCGGGGACCCCTTCCTGACACCCCAAGGGAGAAGGGGCCCCATCACTCCCCCAGGGCCCAGGACAAGCAGGCAGAGGAGTGCACAGCAGGCTGCAGAGCCGCTGCCAGCCCTCGCTGGCTCCCTGCCCTGGGCTTTTTTCATCTAGAGAGACACAAAGGCACAGCTGGAAGCCTGGCCTGTCACAGAGGAACACCACAGTCCTACAGCAGTGATTGCACAGGAGGGGCTGAGCCTGGTGGTTGGATGTCTCCGGGTGCTGCTGGAGTGGCACTCACCCACCATGGCCCAGGCAAGAGGCTTTGCCAGGGCTTATCCACCCACAAACACCCAGGAGGGAAGGGAATGTGAACCCAGACTCCAGCTAGCAAAATGGAAGCATAACACCTCCATAGCTTGCCCTTCTCTGGACAGAGCAGGGGCAAAGCAGGAGCTTTAGGCCTCCTGATCACTTTGAGAGTCTGTAAACACTTGCAACCCCAGCCTTGTCCCGTGGGTACGTGCCTTTGGCTGCATCTCCTCCCAGCTACTCTGTTATCCCTAGGAAATGCCGCACTCTGATATCATGGCTGCTGAATCAGCTTCCCCAGGCAAGATGTGCTGGTCGGAAGCCTGGAGGACACACGGCCAATGCTCCATAACGTCAGGCAGAGGATCCCAGAGCTCCTGCCTTGCAGCCAGCAGTTGCACGCACTCCTGAACCATGGAGCGCTGCGGGGTGTCTTCTCCAAGCACATCTGCCATCACCCGGCTTCTCTTTGCCACCAGGAGAGCGCAGATCTGAGGTGCAGGCTCCGATCTCACTGCTGCATGCTGGAGGACTGGACTGCTTTTAGCAGGCACCTACCTGAGCTCATTCCCCTCTGCAAGCAGCAACAAGGGCCCCCCAGCAGCTACTGGCTGCATATGGCAAAGGTGAGACAGAAAGGGCAGAGACACCAGGGACACAAGCACAGGACATGGGTTCTGGTGGCTTGGAAGGATCCTGCAGCAGCCAGGAAACAGGCAGAGAGCTGCCAGCACTTATGGCAGCAGTTAATTCCCTCCTCACCACCGCACTCTTCAGGGACTCTGCATTCAAGTCCTGACAAGGACTCCGTTGAGAACAGCACCTGCAGTGACATCAGGCTGGAAACACACTGTGTACTCCATGGTCCAGCACAGGGGGGTCAGAATGCCCAGTCCTCCAGGATTTCCTAAAGCAGGGAGAGCAGGAGCAACTGCCACAGAAAGAAGCATTTGAGGGAACGCAGTGAGTCAAAGAAGACCCTTGGCTAGGCTGTGTTGGTGACATACCCCAAGCGCTCCCAACTAGGATGCGGCCCCAGAGGCAGTTCCTGGACTCAGAGGTCTGGTTAACATGCAGGGCTGTTAACCAGGACTCTACATCCCGTACAGGAGCCGAGGATGTGGAGCCGAACCCCTCAGCCACTGAGTGCAGACATGCTTTGCATCCACCCTTTCCCCAGCATCAGGGACCCCCCAGACCAGGGATTAGATACCTCCAAGCAGTTCCGGCCCACTGTCCCCCCAAGCCCAGCCTGCTGGTGAAGGCTGGGCAGTAAATCATGGAGGCATGGGCTGCAGGGACCGGGAAAAGCCTTGCCAATACAATCGGCAATGGCAAGCCATCGGTGCTGTGAGACGGCAGCAGGGCAATGCTGCCCAGAGAGAGGGTCTGAGGAGCCCTCCCCACTGCCTCCCCACCTGCCACAGCCACCATCATGCTGACCTGGAAACAGAGAGAAACAGGGATACAAAATAAGCACATCCTTGGATTTCCCAGGCCAGGGAGTTTTGCAGGAAGGGCTGAGCTCTGCTGGGCAACAAGCAATGAATCAGAGGCAGCTCAAAACAGGACACCTCAGAGGAAGAGTTAGTAAAACACCCCGGGCCCTTATTGCTCCAGCCTTTTGTTGTCTGCTGACTTCACTTCCCCGTCTGGCTCAAGCCTGGGGAAAGCCCGATGACGGCACGTAAAGACGAATCATCCTCCTCTAAGCACTTGACTGTACGCAGCTGCGTGCCAAAGCCCCCACGTGCCAGAGCTCAGCGACTGCGGAACGGGAGCCAAAGGAGCCACATGGAGACTCAGCTGGCCCCACTGCAGGGCTGGGGTGGCCAATGGAGGGTTCAAAAAGATGGCAGCTGCTGCTCACCCGGTCCTCTTCCAGAGGTCCAGCATTAGGGTGTTGTACTCCCATATGGCAACTGAACTGTTGCTTTTTCTTAGAAATCAGACAGCGTGCACCCGAGTGCCTGCAGCCACAAGAGCACTTCTTCAGTGCCTCACCGAGGCAAACAATCACCGGCACGGTTTGTGAAACAATTTCCTCGTTAGTCCAGATTACACTTGTCTCCTGCCTGCTGCGAGCAGATGCTTGCGTGGCACCAGTACGAGGGCGCTGGAGCTGCCACAACACTAAGTGGTCATTACAGCTGCCCAAGCAAGAACCTAAATTTGTAACGACTCCCGCCTTTAAAGCACTAGCATGTAACAACCCAGAAGCACCACCAAAGCAAGCTTCATGTTGGTTTTGTGCTTCTCTCAAATATATGGCAATAAATATTCTGGAGCTTCTGTTTATAAATCCAGTTCCAGTTTGCTTTGCACCAGCTTTAGTGACTCGTATTTCTCCTTCTTTAGAGATGGCTGTAACTACTTTAGCCAGGCTTGCTAAATTTTGTTAAATCTCACCAGCAAGACAATGGTTATTTAGCACCACAGAAGCACATTGCCTCTTCACAGCCTAGAAGAGGAATTCAAGTCCAGCAGCAGAGCACTCTGAAACAAAGCAGTCCGTAGTTTATTCTCATTGCCTAGAGTAGCCCACACCAGGGAACACACCAAAAACATGCAGCAAATGCAAGATCTCTTCACCTCAGGCTTGCAAGGTGCCATTTCAAGGCCACCCAGGAAAGACCTCGATAGTTAGAAAGTCAATAAGGTTACAAAAGGACTCCTAGAGTATAGGGTCTCCATACCCGAGCAGCCAAGGAACTACATGCAGGGGCTTTTTAATCCAGCCCTAGCTTTTGAGCGCAACATCACAGCTTTTAAGAACAAGCTAAATCACATAATTAAGATAAAAACTAACAGTTAAATCCGAGAGCTACCAAAGAAGCACATGCAGTCTGGAAGTAGACTGGTAGCTGTCAGACTAAAATATTCACATAATTCAAAATATTAAAAAACATTTCAGTATGAAGACCAAAACCCACACTATTGCCTAGGAGTTGCATTCACATAACTGGAAAGGGCAGGAACTCAGGGAGTAGCACTACGGAATAAGAAAAGGTAAAAAGTACTGAGACTGAGTATGACTGAATATGCAACTGCACACTGAAATTTGACAGAGATACGCATGTTCCCCAGCCAACTTCAGAGCCCTCAATTCAGGCAGGCTCCCTCCCATTTTGCTGCAGGCCTGTATTTTGCTAGCCAAACCCAGGAAAGACCATCCCCTTCTCTCCCAGCTCAGTTCCCAAACTGACGACGCTCCTCTGGAGCTAAGCTTCAGCCCTGGGCATCTGCCTGGTGCTCCGGTTTCAACACTCACTGCAACGCGCAGTAACACCTTGCTTTTCAGACCACTGGTTAAAGTTTAAGGATGTGTTTACTTAAAATTCAGCATTGTAGTAATGTTACAAAGTTTCCAAAAAAACCAACCAAACAACAAAATACATCAAGATTATACTTCCTAGCCCAGCATCTTACTTATCTTGCTCCGCTTAAGCTAAAGGAAAGCACTGTTAGCTTTAAATGGTACTCCTTCCTCCTGCCATGTCCTGGAAAGGGGCTGAGGACAGACAGCAAAAACTAAGACACGTGCACCGTACCATTCTGGCCCCTCCCCCACCATTTCAAAAGGTCTTTTCCAGCATCTCCTCCCAAAAATACCATTTATTTTCTCAATAAGGAGACAAAACATTGCAGGCAGTATAAGGCATAACAGCATTTGGAGTACTACAGGCAACCTTTAAAGCACGGTTGAAGCAGTGTTCCTATGCAGACTTCCCTACGTTGATGCCACTTCCACCGGAGCAGTGTGAGCACGCGGGCAGGCAGTGGTGTCTGGCAGGGACAGGGCTGCAGTACAAAGCAGGAAACCAGGAGCACACGCGTGGAGGTGACCACAGGTTTCCTTTCAGCTCTCCCTCTGGGTTCATGCACCAAGTGCTGTAGCAATATACAGCGGCTACAACCACTTTTGGCAAACGCTAAGGTACATAAAAGCACATTTTCATTATGCGGTAAAGACAAGGTCTTTATGGTTCTTACTATAAAGATTTGTAATCCATATCTGAACCAAGTGTCAACTGCCCACATACTCAAAATGCATCCAAAGCAATGGTTCTAATCCTCTCTTTGGCTGGTTTTCTCTATCTTCTTAAAAAACTTATCAGAACTACAGGCTGAGCAGGAGTATTTCTGGAGTGCAAGAGTTGCCTGGTTTTACCCATCACATACAAACTGAGTACAATGGTTACAGTCTGGAGTGCTAAAATCAAACTGTGAAGGCACAAGAATAGCTGACAATAAGCGACTCTAGTATTAAAATAGGGCTCAGCACTCCTGCGGGCTGGCAGCTCATCCCACCAGGCAAGAGTAGTTAAATCTGTTCCTCTGACACTGTTGGTTTCTACTATGACACTGGGAGAAGTTTGGGTTGGAACATCTGAGAAATGAAACCTAGGTTGTCCAACACCTTCAATATGTGAATAGGTGAAATCTGGAGTTGCAAAAGGAATTGATGTGGGTGTGCTGGTATGCATGTCAGACACCGCTGTTACAGTAGTCTCCCAAGATGATGTTAAGCGCTCCATCACAAGAGAAGTCGAAGTCTGGGAATAGGTTGAGCTGAACATCTGGTATGTAATGGCTGTGGTTGGCAAGCAATTCAGATGATCATCTGTCAGAGCCACAAGAGAAATATTCCGTAGTGCCACTGGGCTGTCACACATTAGAGATGGCATGTTTTTAACTATCTCCATGCTCTTCTGGAGCCACTCTTGGAAGCCAAGAATTTGACAATCGCATTTCCAAGGGTTGTCATCAAGGAAGACTTCTTGCAGCTCAGGTAAAGCACTAAAGATATCTCCAGGAAGAGACTGCAGCTTAGTACTATTGAGGTAAACTTTCTGAAGGTGCTTTAGATTATGAAAGAGGTTTCTAGGAAGACCCTCAATCCTCGTATTAAAAAGCGAAATGTTCTGCAGTTTCTGAAGGCTCAGGAAGATGCCCTCTGGCAGACTGGAAATACTATTTGTATGCAGAGAAAGGCCCCGCAGTTCATTCAGACCACTGAATACATTCTTAGGAAGAACGCTAAGCTCTGGATTAAAACTTAGCACAAGAAGCTCCAAATTTGTCAAGTTACTGAACACAAAATCTGGTATTGTTGAGAGCTTTGTGTGATACAGCCACAGGCTACCAAGATGCCTCATTTCTCCAAACAATACTTCTGGAAGAGACTTCAGTGGGTTCCTGTACAAGGTCAATTTAGACAGGTCATGCAAATGCAGAAAGAGTCCAGGAGGCAAAACCTCAAGCTTGTTTCTGGAGAGCGTTAGGCTTCTCAGTTTATGAAGACAATGAAATGCATCAGGGGCAATGGACTGGATGTTATTAGAATGCAGGAAGAGTTCCAGCAGCTCCTTCAGGCTATCAAACATACCAGACTCTATTGAAGACAGCCTGTTAAAATACAGCATCAGCTTCTCAAGCCTGGTTAACGCACTAAATATATTTCTAGGCAGTGCTGCCAAACAATTTCTTGACAAGTTCAGTACTTTGAGTCTGGCAAGTTTCTTCAGCACGCCACTAGGAAGTGCTGTTAGTTGGTTTTTGTTCAAGAAAAGCTCCTCCAAACTAGCTACTTTGTCAAACAGATTTTCTTCAATGGATTTCAACCTGTTATTTTCAATGATCAACTGCTGAAGCTGTACCATGTCATCAAACACTTCTGGAGGGAGTTCAACCAGCTTGTTATCTAGCAGTTTGAGGGCTTTTAGCCTTCTCAAGCCTTTAAAAGCCATTGGTGAAATCAGAGAGATGTTGTTGGAAGACAAGATAAGATGCTGCAGTTCCACCATCCTAGAAAAAACATCTTGCAAGTGTGTTACACTGGTGTCCGTTATGTGAATTTCTGTCATGTTACAAGGCAGATTTAACGATTCCAGGTCTTTTATGTGGGGACCAGAGCAATGAATTGCACTTTTGGAAGAGCAGTTGCATTTCTCAGGACAAATAGATGCATCCAACTGGAAGAAAAGCTTGATCATCACTGACAAACGAAACATCAACATCCTTGTTGAAGTGCCAGAAACATCAGCTGTTACAAGAGATAAAAGAGAGTCAGGATTTGATCACAAGTAGTTAACAACTTCGCAGCCAGAGTTGTGCGAATACATCATAAAACCTTCAAATGTGTGCAAAATTTCTCTTGGCTTGAAAGCAAACTTCAAAATCTCTATTACTGTTGACTGCAAATATTTCTAAGGTGCTCAGCTTACACTGAGAAGTACAGATAAGGCTCTTTTCTAAATCAAGTATTCCTTGTTTATATTTGTACTAGTCAAGTACAATAAAAGCATGAAAATCATGATGAAACTCTAAGTAGTCATAAGGCATGTATTTATTTGAACACAAAAGCATTATACTAAGTTACACACAGAAAGTCTTTAAAAAAAAAAAAAAATCGAGGTCCTGCACCCAGAATATTTTTTTATTGTAGGTTACCTGAGGTTTAAAAATAAAGTTTAGCCTGCAAACATAGATAACAGAGGTAAAAAGGGTGTCCTGTATTTTAAGCGGCCAAAAGCAAAACAGCACACAGTTCTGTTAAATCATCTCTCAGCATTTTGCAAGTGATCACTTCTTGGAACAGCCCAAGAACACACAAGAAGCAACAGGCTATTTTTGTCGTAGCCTGAAATAACACACAGGAGCTCATGTAGCACAGGACAGTAGTGAGCCTCCGATAACCAATGAGTCTCATTTCAACAGCTTAACACAACACTACGCTAACAGTGGTATTAAAAATACAATTAAATGAGAGGAAAGAAATGCCATGAGGTTTGCTAGAAAGCTGTATCAATAAACTTTGATCTGCATGAAACATACCATGAAGCTGGAAAGTTGTATAGATTTCCAAACAAAAAAAGGAACAGGAAGGCAATGGTTGTAGCTATAATGATAATATTTAAAACAGCAAGTCAAACAGAAATCCACAGTTTAGAAATACTTCCTTAGTGAAATCAACAAGTCCAAGTGTATCAGGAACCTGGAAGTCAAGCACCTCAGTAGAGGCAGCAGCTGGGACTGCTGAATTAGCTGGACACGTTCTGCAGACATGACTGCAATAGCCGACACCATGTCAGCCTTCAGCACCAAGAACACTGGGGGAGAGGAGGGCTCCATCCCAACATACCCTTTTCCAGAGGCAAGGATGAAGCTCTCCCATACCAACCCCACAAACAGACATGGGTACAAACCCCATCACTTAAAAAGAAATCAGACGAGATAGCGGAGCTTCTCACACGCCCGAACTGCTGACAAGAACATACCACCATGGATCAAAAAAAGCTGCTGCATCAAAAAAATCAAAAGGGAGGGGTTTTTTTTGTTTGTTTGGTTTTTTGGTTTTTTTTTGTTTTGTTTTGTTTTTTTAAATTCTTGGTTAGGTTCAGAGTACTGAAGACTGGTAAAATCTGAATCCCTTCCTTGGGAAGGGAAGGACATGGCATCTAGTGGTAACAACTACCAGCAACATGGTACCACAAAGCAAGCTCTCACTGGGCTTACAGTTCAAAGAGCTGTAGAAAGTTACTTTAAACAGGCCATGAGATTTCACCCTTCCAAAGGACTTTTCCATGTGAAACATGAATCATTCAGAGAATCCCACCCTCCTATCCTAGTAATCCCGTCCACCCCAAAACCGACCATATCACATAAACCAGTCATGCCTTCACCTCAATAAACTCACAAGCCAGTCTGTCCTCGATCCCACCTCTCACCACCTCATGACGCCGATGAGGAGCACATCCCCATGCACCCAGGGCAAGTACCTCAGCCTACAGTCCACAGCGCGGGCAGCCGGTGAGACGCTTCTGGGGGGTGCCTGAGCACAACCCTCCACACAGGGCAGAAACGCACCCAGACATTTCTGTTTCAAGCCCTGACTGGCATCTCAACCTGCAACAATTCAACCCAAGACCACAGCAGAACTACCGGATTCAGTGAGGCAAGAGAAATAAGGATCTACAAAACCAAATGGGAGGAGGGGGGGAAGAAAAAGCAAACCACCAAACTGTTATGCTACAGACTGCAAAGGCAGACCCCTCTGAGGACATGAGTGTGGTCTGTAAAACAAGAAAGAGGCTAACGCTAGACTGTAGACTGGGGATGTCCGTTTTCCTGGTCTCGTAACAAAGGGTAAGAGAGTATTCAACAAGACAAGGTTAGACACTCAGAAGGGCTCACAAACAAACAATGGAATGCTAGAAATCCTTTGCAAGAGATTAAGGCCACAAGCATATGACTGGCACAGGAACTGGATAATCCTATGGATCTCAAACATCTGCAGCTGCCAATGGTATTTTTTGAAGAAATAATTTAAACTTCCACAATTGAAGGTTTTAACAGTAGAGAATACAGTAAGATCCACGTTAAGGGTCATACTTACATATTCCCATGTATTAAAGTTTTCTCAAACCCTCACGTGTGCACCTGGCATTCCAGAAAGGACACCAGCCTGGCTGGTCATTTACCATGTTCTGGTCTACAGCCTCTTTCCCTTTCTACCACCCCCTTAATGTTCCTCCGACTATGAAAGGATGCCAGAAGCAATTAATACTGTTACTATATTAAAACTCAGAAATCAGTTTTGAACTTAGTTTCCTAGAATACTGAGCACACGTATCATTTACTATCGTGCTTAACTTTTTTTACTTTCTTGCAAGTTTCTAAACTCATGTGACCATGAAAAAGGAATTTTGAACTGTAGCTTAGAAACTTAACTGCTTGTTAGAGGAACTTACTAGGAGCATAGCAGACAATCAGGCTTCACCATGATTCTGCACTTTAAATAGGAAGTACAACAGCAAAACGCATCCTCTAGATAACACTTTCACCCATATTTGCATAACTACTGTGAAAGGCCAAAGACTATTTTAAGCTTCAGAGCAGATTTTACCTACATTTAGTTGTGTAAGCAACCAGCTTCCATAGGTTGTATGCAACTCCAAGAGTAGAACTTGACACCACTCACAACACAGGAGAAAGTTTGAAGTCACACATGCAACAACACAAAACACACTTGTAGCTTCTTCGACAGTGATAGTAGAGTATGTGCTTCAACCAACCCAGTGCAAATCTGGCTAGAGTCAGAAATCAACATGAATTATGATCAGAAGGAAATTTCAATTTTTTAGACAGTTTCACCGCAGTCTGCTACATAGGCGCATTAGGTTTTGAAGGAGCAGGAACATCTATTTCAAACAACCAAGTGATTGAGATATACCTTCACAAAGCTGCTCTGACTTTTACTTTCTTGCAGGATTAGAGTCAAAGCAATTTGAGCAAGGAACAAATCCACTCAACCCTTTGGCTAAGCGATCCGGGGTTGACCCATTTGGCTTGTTTTTCCTCAAGGTCTTCTTGTAGTCACAGGCCAGCAAAACCTAAAGCCTGAAAGATTCTGAAGAGAAAAAAGCTTTAAGTTTTCAAAATATTAGCTTGAAATTAAAAGTTTTTGTAATGAAGTAACCAGGTATTTCAAACATCTTATCTTCAAGTTTAAAATAATGTGTTCTGTCAATGAATGTTTAAACAGAAGGTGAGCTGCAGGATGGAAAAGATGTTTTCGTTTGTGTGATTTGTCTGAAGATGAGTGCGACAACCAGGAACATTTGCCCAAGAGTCTTTCCAAGATAATGCCTCTCATGCATCAAAGAACAGAAGGAACACCTGGATAACCAAAGGTGGAAATAAATTGCTATCACATGTACAAGGTTGGCTTTAAAATGGCTCTCATAAGCCACCAGGTAAAAGTACAGTCAATATTATCCCACTGCAGAATAGCAGTGCTATCATATGCACTGCTAACACATGGCATGCGTACTTCTCCACCTCCATCTTCAACAATACAGAGGCACTGAAGATACCCATGACATCAGTGGGAGTAAGTCTGTATTCTTCAACAAGCTGTGGATCTAACTGTATAAAGAATAATTAAAAACAATTTCATGAAACCAATGAAAAGAGTTAAAATATCTGTTCATTTTAATTTTATTTTCAAAGAGCTTCAGTCACAAAAATGATTTACAAGTCTATTTACAATTCTATTGTACAGTCATTTATGTATGCCTCTTGACAACAGGGTACCATTCTAGAGCAGCAATACATATTTTAAATACAAAGATGTAGTATCATTTCAGATTTAAAAATAAAAAGGAAGCTGAGCTTCTAGAGAGCGCTGTAATGATGAACCTTTTAATCTGTGTTAGGCTTGAGGAATTAATGACAAACTGAGTAGTTTCTGGTTCACATAATTATCAAACAAGCTGCAGTTCGTTGAAAATAGCTTTAAAAACCTGAAGCTTTACTGTATAAAATCAACATATTCAAGACTCTAAAAATTGTCAAAAACCCACAGCTTTCCCTTAGACATACAAAAACCTAAGTTTACAACTCAGAATTTCATGGGAGAAGTCCTACAGAACTTTAGCTCTCTCATTTTGTGATGACCAACATACGCATTAAAAATTTGCAGCATAAAAAGGACTCCATATCTGCTTAGTATCATACTGCATACACATATACAGTACAGGATTATTTACCCAATTTGGGATGACTGTTCAGCACAACCTTCATGAAGAAAAAAATAAATAGATTTTTAAATCCAACAGCTTTTAGAAAGTGCAACAGTAAGAGCTTCCAATTTAAAGTTATGATGAATATGGACAGTCAGTTCTGTGGGTGTTTTAGCCGCTTCTACTCAGGCATTAGTCGCAGCATTTTCTTTACAGTAGATTTAGTTCTATAGTACATGAAATTAGAGTTACTGCTAACTAAATCTGAAGGGAAGAGAAAAAAAACACTTTAAAAATAACCCTGAGGGATATACAATTTAATGATCTTGCAATTTATTTCTAAAAAGTAACATTTATTATTTAGCAATTGCTCTTCTGGGTAGACCAGTCCTTTAAAGTATGTGCATAAATAATATTTAAAAATCAGTAATATTTACAAATCCTAATACATCAAAGTAAAATACGTACAGATTAAAGTCTGCATACACAAATAATTTAATAATAAATCAAACTCCTCAACGTAAGGCCAAAATATACAGCAGGAAGAAAATGTCTACCAAGTATCTAGTGGAGATCACTAAATTGGTCTGTTCATCTGAATTTAGACTTCCAAGATGAACATTAGAAGAGATTCTTTTCACTACAAGCTGAATTTCATCTTACTTCAAAGCAGAAACTGAATATGCAAGCGCAGATCTAGTTTGCTGCATTTCTGAAAACCAGAAAAACTAAACTGCTCAAAAAAAAAAATTATAGGTGGCCAAACTCAGCTCTTGGGCAGGAAGGCATAAATCCCAATAATTGCAGAAGATGCAAAAGCTTATTTTGTGGCTGAAGTTGCAACAACAAGAAGGATTCTCAGAAAAACAGATTTATTATTCTTGACTAAGCATCAGAAGCAAATAGGTCAGAGCTCAAGCATGCAACCTCAAGAACATTTACTAACTCTGAACACATACCTTGAGGAAACTAGCTTCCATTTGCAAAATATTCAAGTTTAATAGACTCATGACCCATTAGTCACTCAATCAAGTGGAGACACTTGGCAATTTCTTTTTTTAGTAAGAGTTCCCTAAAACGCTCTCCAAAGACAAGCCCACCTTAATAAGCTGTTTCCTCCTGGCTTTCTAGGTAAGTCTAATAAAATAGAAGACGACTGAAAGACTAGCTTCAGAAACCAAAGAAGCCGCAAGAAATCACCAGTTTAGAGAAAATAGTAAGCAAAAGCATATAAAAGGGAAAGACACAAATATTTTCATTCACTTCTGATGGAACAACCAAGCGAAAAGGGTCAATGAAATGGAAAGCAAAAGCTTATGCGTTTAAGAATAAGTCACAGCTCCCAGGTCCAAGATGCATAGCTCCACAACATTTTTCAACTAAAATATTATTTTTTTGTTAAATTTGAATACTACTTACGCAGCTAAGAATTATTCTTCATCAATTATTCCATGCTACAAAGATTTTTGTAAAATCAACATTGACAGAAGTTAGCCAACTGACTCAGGTTCATGATTAATAAGTTTATCCAAGTCCACAACTGCAGACCCCTTAAAAAGCTACCAATGTTGTTCGATGTTTATGACCTGAAGAAGCCAGGATAGTATGACTTTTACATTGCTCTGTTGAATGAATGCTAAGAAAACCACTTTCCCCTTCCTCCTGCTCCACCCCTCAAAAAACAAACAACAAAAAAAAAAATTCAGGAAAAGAGCTGACAGCTAGATAGGAGATAGTACACCATACACATACTATTTATGAGGAACAAGTGCTAATTACTTAAAACCCCAAGTTCTCGGAAAAACTCTTCCAAGCCATTCAGTTCCACTTTTAAATTCCCCATTGGCACAGTATGTTCAACACTGCAGAAACCGTAACGTGAGCAGTGGGGGACACTGCCCATGCTGCCTTACAGAGCAGGGCAAGGGAATTAGGCCCAACCTGAAAAATTCCCCTTGTTAAAACAATGCTGGAATGGAATCGTCTCCACAGGAATCTAAAAAAACCCTTCAAATTCCATCATCAGAATACACACAATTCACACTAATCCCAGCTAGCCAGAGAGTTTGGGGCCCTCCTTGCGCTGCTTCCACAACTACTCTAAAGGACCCGACTTCCTTCTCTAAAGGATCTCTACAGAACTGTGACTTCTCCAGATCCCCTCCCAAAGCTTGGAGGTGTCCGAACCAGTCAATTACATCTGGTCAAAACAGACTGAGCAAAAGTCGCTAGTTTTATCATCTTCCCAAAGACATTAAAGACGACTTCCCTGACAGTTTAGCAAGTTGAAGATGGTTTGGAGATAAGTAATTTGTGGTTAAAAAAAAAAGTTTTAAGCTTTGCACGTGAAGATGATGCCTGCCTCTACATCTTTGCAGTTCTATTCTCCTAGTGGTCTTGTGTTTCGACACCACCTAATGGCAAAATGAGGTATCACTACCCCCAAGCACTTAAGCAGCATTGTTGATGCAAGCTTTTCTTTTTTTTTTTTTTTTTTTTAATAAATAAAATCCACATAAGCCTTATAGTTCTGCAGCAAGACAGGTTTTAGCTCATCTATTTTCTCTTAATTTTGTTTCATACAGCTACATATAGTGCTTAAGACACTGGCAGACTCTTTGAAATGCGTATGTTCTTAACATGCACAATTCCCAAGTGTGGGCACGTGAAAATATTCCTCCCTCCTACCCCCATTTCCCTTGCAGCAGTAACACTGGCCTTACTACTTCAAGGTATATAGGAAAATTATCTTAAGATTTACAAAAAAAACATGGTCCAAAAAGGGATACTCCAATCCTTCTGCTAGAAAAAGCAAGGTCTGTGGAGAAATGCATAGCTAAATGTAAAAAAACATGAGACAGAAGAAGAAAGAGTTAAGATTCTCCAGCCTTCCTTCTCCAAAAACTTTAGAGAGTAGCCAAATGCCTCCCTTCCACTGGAGGCCACCTAAGCCCTTCCTTGGGGTTAGCTAGAAAGGAAGCTAAGAACCCATTTGAAAGCAATGTGCTTTCTTCTTAAGGACAGAGCATACTGCTTTTATAGCATTCCCAATTCCTGCTGTGGCAGACTAAAGAATTAAAACTTAAAATCCAAACTTTACACCTGGAAACACTCTACTAGTAGGGACAAACTTAGAGGTACATACACCAAAACTTTAGAACCGTTCTGAGGCACAAAGCTTTTCAACAGTGAATATAAAAAAAAAAAAGGCATGACAAGGTTATTATGTGCCTCTAGTACTACTGTGAAACCATCACATCACCGGGCTTACGTGAACACATGCCCAGGTAAGCAGGTTAGAACAATGATTGAGATACTCCAGGCAAATACAGTGAACCTGTTTTAACTGCCCTGCAGTTTAAACCTTCAAATACATCTCATTTAGGAATAATGAAATTTGAAAGAAGGTGGAAGGAAACACAATCATGTTTGTTCTGCCTAAGGTAACCTACATTTTTAAAATGTATAGCCATAAGATGCCTGGCTCTGAAATTTGTATTCAGAGAGACAAAACAGTTGGAAATATCTGCATTAGAATTTGACATTTAGTATACTGCAATTTCAAATAAAGCCTTAAAATTACATTCTTCTGAATACTACTAAAGACACGTGCCACCAAGATCCACTGTTACGTTACAGTGATGATTTGATATGAACCATTTCCTTGGGATGGTACTTTAGCTTCTGTTGTTGTTCTGGGTTTTGGTGGCCATTCTGGATCAACCAGCAGTTCCTGAGCTAGGTGCATATACTTGGCTTTTGGTGTCTTCTCTCTACAACCAAACAGGGAAGAAAGGAAAGAGACTCCACAGCGATCCACAGCCTCCTGCAGAAGTGAACAGATTTGAAAATTCAGTTACTATAAGAAAAAATTAATATAACTAACAATACAGTAAATCGCTAGAAGAAAAGCTATTTTGGTTTCTAATTTGCTATGTCACTGTCACACTGGACACAGAAAGTGCAGTACAGAAACTCTTCTGTTGTGTTATCTCTTCTACACTATGGTAGCAATGATATTTAAAAAACATTAAGAAAAACCAACTATTCTGCATTATCATAACATCTGTGGTCACCAACAGCTTTTATGCATATTTTATATTAGTTTTGATAAACAAAGGTATAACAGGTACCATTAAATGACATCATTGTTGAAGAATAAAAGCCTGGTCTAGAAAAAGCAGTCAAATTCTCAGAGTCTCAAAACACTTTTTTAAGCAACGAATTGCTTGACTAAAGTCAGGCAACCAGCCACAACTGGCAGATTTAGCTTGCTGATACTGTGAAATCTAAGTCCTACAGGTATTAATAGCTATTAAAAGAGACACAAAATATTGAACTTAAGCCCTCCTTCCTATTTTTCCTCTCCCTGTCATAAATGCATGTAACTTAACTAGCTGGAGAAGAGAAACACCATTCCTCATTCTCAATACAGGATCCCTCTCATGTCTCAGAGCACCTGTAGCCTGCAGGGCTGATATTTTAATGGAAATACATTCTATGGTTCTCTTTATGCTGTGGATTTCTATGAATTGGTGAACTGAACCAAACATGACCCTTAAGCACAACTACCATTCCTCAGTGAGCACAAAGCAATGTTTTCCTGAACGGCCTCAAAAGGACAAATGTAAATCCAAAGTGAGTGCATTTAATAAAATTCAGTACTGAGAAATGAACCATTGTAATTTTAACAAGAACAAATGTACAACCAGCTAAGTAATAAGCCAACAGGCTTAAAAAAGAGAAAGCCACTTTTTACAGGATTCATGTAGATTTCCTTCATGTATTAATGACAGAGGGGTACACCAGACCAAGATTCATCGTCACCTGAAAAGCAGAAGCTAAATCCTTCAGTGTCCTAAACCATCTGAAGTAGTAATAACATACTTTCATTTGACATTTTGTTTTGTTTCATTTGTACGTGCTATAAATTATTGCTCTCACAAGACACTGTCCTAAAACCCTAAACCAAATTAATTTAATAAAGAACTGGATTAAATCCAGCATCAGCAATTCTGCTTCCAAGCAAATCAAGACATTCTCCAGTCCTAGCATGCTAACTTGTGACAACAGAAATAAAATTTGCTAATGTGAAAACTGAAGATAAAGTGAGAAAAGTCTTAAAAGCAATCCTCTGGGTTTGCTTCGCATTTCTTGTATACAGAGCCAAATTCTTCAAGTGCCAACAAGGAGAATAATATAAAACCAGAAGCCTTTCCTTTTAATATTCAAGTTACAGAAATCTAATTTAAACAGTCTTAAGCTTAAGATAAGGCAACAGACACTTATAGATCATAAAAAAGACAAAACTGAATTAATCTGCATGCACTTAAATGATGACAGCAAAATACTAGTCTCCAACCTGAGGCGGCTGGGGTATGGTGAGGCGATATTCTCCTTGTTTGTCTCGATTGAACACAACCTTCCAAAGGATCATATCAAGGAGGACATTCTGTGAGACATTGCAGTGAGCGGGAAGAATTAAAGAAACTAATGATCATTTGTTGTTAGTGTGCATATTACAAATAAAACCCAAATTCTGTGTTACGCATAACTAATTCAGTGCCAGGCAAAATGGAGAGTTTACGCTATTTGTCAGTATACTTAACTGATAAACATTTTCACTCTTAAAGTGCTCACATGAGATTTAAGAATATGAACATGTACTTTAAATCAATAGCAACAATGACCAAAACTGCATCCCATCGATACAGGTAAAAATCATAAATACACATTCTTAATGTGTCTCAATACTCTAAAAAAACCCTCTGAAGCACCACAGACAAGAGTGCTTAAAGCAGTTTCCCCTCAAGCCATATATAACATCACAGTGTACTTCATGCTGGAGCTATGCTTTGCTCATAGTTTGTTTTAAACTGGTGACATTCCCAGAAAAGCTTCAGTGGGGTGGCAAAGCTGAGCCACCATCAGGAAGACTGAAGGAATTCTGTAGGAGCCGTTCCAGATTTTGGAAAAGAGGGCAGAACTGGAACAGTATGTTCAGCACATCTGGTTATTCTCATATGGCTGTGTGGGCGGACTCGAGAGCCTTGAACAAACCCAGCAACACAGGTGTGAACCTGTATCTTCCATGGCCTCGAGCATAAATCTCTGTTCGTTGGACAGATTCCATTTCTAACATCTAACTAACCCTGGCCATTGAGAAAGGCGAGCCAATTAGCCAGATTTTTATAATAGATTTTATAATGCTTACGGATTTTATAATACACTAGAATTTTATACTGCTTTTATAAAGCATTTGCCAACAAATCTTCAGCTTGTTAGATGCTCATTTTTGAAGCCAGTCTGGTTTAAGTATGTCTATACCAGGCATCAGGGTAAGGAGGAACATCTGCTAGGATCTGCTTTTGTTGTGCAATATTTTCTACCATCTGGCAGAAAGAATATGCGTGCTTTGGGAAAGTAGTCTGGCACCCACAGGGAAGGAGCAGAAGCTTTACACAGCATTTCAGAAAACATTTTGGGGACAACCACAGTCAGAAATCATTCCTGTTGTAGAAGCAATTAAGAAACTACATACGAGTGTAGTGTGACAAAAGCGTTAAACTAACAAGTGTGAGAAAAGTAGATCCAATCCCTCATGTATCTCATCATTACGAGACACTTGAAGAGGTAATTACTGAGGGTTTAGTCTCAGCAGAACAAACTCTAGGTGGTATACCTACAGAGTACCTTGTTAAAAGAAATAAGGAGATGCCACCAGCAGCTTTTCCTAGATATTCAGAATATGACCTGTGGTACCCACTAACTCTGTAGTGATAAAAGTGTAGTGAGCAGAAAATCCAGCCAGGCATACAAGGACAGAAGGGCAATGAGCTATACTGGAAGTGAAGGAATGAAATAGCATTGCGATTTCCACACAACACGCTGGACCCAATGAGTTGGCAACACATGAAAAAGCTTCAGGGAGCCTAGAGTAATACTGCTAGAGTTGGACAAACACAGTTCAAAAGGCAGGACAAAAGCAGGTTGAAGCTATGGAAGGTGAAGCGTGTACTGTAAAACAAGGTTTGGGATTTGAGGGTTGCTAGACAATGCTTCTGTTGGACACCTGCTATACAGTAAGACAACTTATGTCTAAACAAAGCATTCAACTAACAGTGAAAGTGGAAGAAATAGGTTAAGTCAAAGCAGAACGTCCCAAATAATGTCAAGAAAATTAAATTCTATAATTACTTCTATTCCATTCCTAAAGTATGGGCAACAAGATAAATAGAAAAGTCTGGTTAAAAGGAACATGACAAATCATCCTACCGGTTTTGCTAATGACGGTTAAGTAACTAAAGTGTTGAAAGATGCTAACTCAAACCTGCACAGGAAAAAGAGGGGGGTGGGACTTGAAATACTGAGTGAAAGCAAATGCTCTACAGTAATTACATTGCTTAGGTTATAATTACTAGAAACTCGGAAGTTTACAGTTTGATGTGGCAACCAACAAGGCCCAGGAGGAACCTTACGAACATTTAAGTCAGAAAAGAACCATTTGTCCCTGACAGACATGTGCCGATACATGGTCTGATGCACTATACAGGCTTTCTACTAGAGCCCTTACACTTCCAGAACAGAAACAACATGAGATTGTATAAAAGTTAGAAAGATCATCTGCAGAACAAAATAATTTTTCAGCAGAAGCTAAGTTTAATTTATTTCTCTCAGTAAAGTTTATCACTGGACTGAAAATTGTAACCACCACCTATTGACACCCCAGGTGTCAAGACAAAGCTCAATTCCAAGGAATAATCTTAGTTCTTCAAAAAAGCTCATTTCCCAGAGATGGTAATAAAAACATCAAAACTGACTAGAAAAAGCAGACAGGAAAAAAATATTTCTATGACGTGTGTTTTAAATTTATCAGAAGACAAAAAAAAGCCACGATTCCACAGCTTCAGAATAACCATTTTGTTTCAGTAGCACAGACCACAATATACATAACATTTAACTTTTAACAAATAAAAAAAGGAGGCAAAAAAGAAAGCTATTAAGAGTTTAGTAGTACAAAAAAAAAAAAAAAAAAAGAAATTATTAAAGGGTATGAAGGAAACCCCAGTCACAAGCAGGGTTAGAGTAAATATAGTACAATGTAAGAAAGGCACAAGACCTTTAGGAGAGGATAAACTTGTTAATGACAGGGCAAAGGCCAAAAAAATTAATATCTACTGCCATGCTTTGGAAAAGATAGGTTATTGCCCATCGTGTGAAAACAACTGAAACACATGTTCCAACAGGCAGCAATGTAATAGCATATATCACAAATTCTATTTGGAACAACACCTTGAACACAAAGCCTTGACAATTTTATTAAACTATCCAAAAAACCCAAACAACTTTAGTTGATTTTATTTTTACTGTCGCAAATAAAAGGGAAAAAAAATAGTCAACCGGAAGGAATATTAATGCTGTAGTAATCTTCAAAGGCCAAAATGGTATGATGCAAACAAACATTATCCTGGCTACCTTGATAGCAATCCCTCACGTAGTAATGGAAATACTGACTAGAAGCTGCAGAAAATGTTATACAGTAACAACAGATAATTGTAGTGTGCAAGTGCTAGATAATGTTGAAAGGCTTTTTCAATCTAGCAGAAAAAAAAGTGACTAACGGCTGCAACCAAAACCCAAATGTACTCAGGTTGGAAATAAGGCATCGATTTAACAGGGAGAACAACTAACCACAGGAATAAGTGACTGGCTTTGAACCCAGACTCCTTCTGGAAGACGTAACTGTCAAACTGCAATTCTTGGAAACAACATAGGGGTACCTGGATGAAAGGTAGGGCATATTTCTGCCCACATTAACTCTAATTACAGCAGAAGAGGATAATACACAGAGTGACTGACTTTGGACAAGCTCAGGGCTGGAAAAAAGCAGATCTGCATGAACACCTCTGCTTCTGGACTTGGATCAGATTAGATGAACAAGTTATATAGACCTGAATTATTCTGAACAATATGCTATGTATATAACGCAACTGAATGAAGATGGGCTCCCCTAAGGATTTTATACCGTTCTCTACAATGTTGTTATTCTGAACTGAAGTAACACAGCAAATAAATATGGAGACTATTGTCCGTGAAATTGTTGAAATAATTTAAGTCTTTCAAGTTTTCCCCCTCTTTTTTTTTTTTTTTAATTAACAAAAAGGGTTTTAAGATTACGCTTTTAACACAGAAAACCTTGACACCTTAAATCTAGCCAACAAGGACATTTTTAGGAATACAAACGTAACAAGAAAACAGTGGCCACTTAGACTGGCACTCTGTGAAGAGAGACCTTCTAAACAAAAGACAAACATCCCCTGGAAAAAAAACCCACTTAAGAGACAAGCATTTCTTCCGTTTGAATTTCTTACCTCCGTCAGCACGGATACAATTGCATTGAGAATAACAATGATGAGAATTGTTAGGCGCCACTCATATGGCACACACACGAGCTGTGAGAAAATGTTGCCAGAGGTTAGGAACACATGTATGAAGTAAACACATGCTGAAAACAGGCTCAGTATATAAATTCTCCCTTCCCCTCGAGAGATGCGAAGTTAAAGCTCTAAAGGGGTCAAGCTTGCCCAAAGGGCAGCCAACCAGTTATCCCGGGAAATACAGACACCCACATATCTGCTGAATCTTACCTCAAGAAATGCATCAATAGATTCAACAGGATGCAACATGATGAAAAATATGAAGATGTAAAGAACTATCACAGATATAACAAACAGAACTGTAAAAGAAGAAAAAATATTTTAATTGGACCATCTCGCAGTCAGAGTTTTAGATAGTTTTTCAATGTATCATGGGTTCATTACTCCCTGGAAATAAATTATTTTCTTCCTCTAAACCCCTTCCCAGGTAGATTTTGGCAATACAAGTTGTGCTGACAGCCATAAAGAGTCAGAAGGCCAGACTCAATTTCTCACTGGCTCACTTGTGGAGCTAAAACATATACTTTTACAAACAAAGCAACTATTAACACAAATTTCTCCATACAGTTTAATACTTCTCTATTTCTGTCTCCGATTATCAGAGGATAATTGTACTATGTTCTTCTAGCAACCCTATTACTGCTGATGTGGCACAACAGAATTGTAAGCAAGCCATGGATAAACAAGTGCACAGTCACTGGGAGTTTTACTTGGAACTGTATATAGTAAGAAAGGACTTACAATTCTTGTAGCATGGTTGTCTAAAGGGCTTTCCTTTAGAAAAGACAATTGCCACTATGAGGTACTGAAAGCTGGATATAAAAAACAAAGTTGTGTTTTCATAATTTTTAATGTAATGTTCATCATAATCATCAAGAGTCTCATTCCCATGGTGTGCAGAGCTGGTGTTTGTGGCATCCAATAGATTACATGCACTACAACATTAAAAAAAAAAACATTTAACACCAAGTTAGGGAGAGGATGCAAACAAGGCCTACTTATTACCAAAAGTAACGACAGAACAAATTGCTACAGTAGTAAAAAAAGCTCATTCTTGAAAACCTATTACAAGTAGTAAGAAATAACTTAAAACAGTGGCAGGGAGGTAGCAATTTTTGTGACTTCTGAGCTTCAAGTTCTTTTATGCTTCCAGCTTATAAATTCACTACATGAACTGTTTAGAAACTATCACTGTAGATACACTTTGAAGACAGGCAAGAAAATATTGCAATCTAAAAAAAGATTAAAACATCTCTTCATTTTCAGAAATATTAATTTGATTTACTGGAACTCCAACAGGAAAACAGAACTTTCTAATATAGGAGAGTTAAAGTATGTCTGAACCACTAATTTCAAATTTCAAGCTCAACTGCCACAAAGTTAAGGAGTCTTCAGACCCTGCAGCCTGGCTCTCCCCAGTTTTGCGTTTCAGCCATTGGGTAACTCCTGTATGTTAGTGTGCTTTCCAGAAAAAATTCAGCAGACTAACAAGCTGTCAAGAGAGAAGCTTTATTTACAAAGTCCCCAAAGGGGGTCAATAAAGAAGAGAGCAGTTATTGCCTATAGCTTTCCAATCGTTACTGTAACCTGCATGAAGCAATTGAAACACTTACTCAGATTCTGTTGTCCAAGGCTCATACCAGGACTGCTGTTTGACCCAGAAAAACCCGAAGATTTGGAAAGCAAGGCAGATGATGATCTGAGACAAAACGGAACACAGAAGTGGACCTGAGATAAGACCTGATGGAGGCCTTCGTGCAACAAGCTCTTTCCAAGCAGGGTTCAGACTCACTGCAAAGAGAAAGAAAGACAAGTTACACGTTACATCGTTATTGTTTCCAAGAGTTACCCTGTTCATATTCTGTGGAATCAGAATGCCTTACTCATGACATCACTTTAATAATTAGTCCGGAACTGCAAGTGTGAAACCACCTTGAAAAGATTATACCCCGCTAGAATAATGCCACAGTGCCTTCTATAGGCTGGTTACCCCCAGCAGCACAGGATAGCAGAGGGCAATAATAGAAGCCATGAGACTTAAGGAATTAGTAGTGTGTGGCCAAATTCCCCTTGTCTGGCAGAAGGACTTACAGCTTGTCTCCTCAGTTTTGGTCTGTCATTGCTTCAAAGCAGCAGCTTCTATTAAACTTCAAAAATGGAATTCTACCACTAGCCAGTAAACTAAGTGCTAGGTTCCTATGTGGAATCAAATACTCACTAGGTAATAGTTTTCAAGTATAACATTTTGTGGACAGAAGTTACACTAAAAATGCAAGAAATCAAGACATTTGAGAACGATGATATTGGAACAGCTCCTGTTTTGATTCCAAAGACAGTTTCCTCATATCAATAGAGATTTATGACTTCCTGTACTGTGCAGAACTACTTTTCCAAGATCATGCCCACAACCTCTTTTTTGTATGACGACATTTCACAAACTTCAGATGAATCTAACTCAGTACACAGTGGTTTAGGTTTTTTAATGCATATATTGTAGTAATCATAAAATCCTAACTGTAAGTCACAGTGCTTACTCCAAACAGCATGTAATCAGATATTAAAGAAAATTTGACCAAGTAAAAACTGCTTCATAAAAGCCAGCAGGTAATTCAGCGCAATACTTACTAGTGAAGACAATCACCAAAATGATTGCCAAATCAATGAAGAGAAACTGGAAATCTCCCAAATTGCTCAGGATCTAAACAGAAATCACAACTGAAACATTGGTAATTTCTTCACACCAAGAAACACCTTACAGTGACACTTCTACAGCATTAATTCTTTAAATTTCACTCTATAAACAAGACAGTCTCTTGTCAAACTGGCTTCCTTTAACTGCAGGAGTCTTGAATGCTCAACAATTCACAGATCAATTCCTGAAGTATCAAGGTATGAAACAATTTCAGTTTCAAGACGCATAAGTTATTTGTAATTGAAATTTGTTTGTAATCAAACTTATACTACTGACTCTTACAAACCAATGAAATAATAGCTTAGGCACACAGTTCTCTAAACACCATAACCTTACTATGTAGTCATACAGTTGTCAAAATTTCCACCTCAAAGGTTCTTTAATACTTTGCATGTTTAATTTACTCAGGATACAAATTAAAATACAGGATTTCTACCACATGCCATATTGTGAATCCAATCATATTAACAGGAAATACTGCACTTTGCTTTTTCCCTCCTCCTAACTCAATACTTGCAGGGTGCTCTCTTTTAATCCTTATATAAAAGGAATGCATTGCCCTTTAAATAAAAGTTAGGCTACTTGAAAATGCTGACAGTTTGTAAATAATGGAAAATTGTATTCTTGTTGAATTTATGTCCTTATTTGGACTCCCCACTGCACAGACTTTCTATTCACAGGCATTAGTTATTACCTTTTTTAAATAGGTACTACCGTGTTTTTCATACAGTTAATATAAAAGTGGGCAAAAAATACTAACAATACTTTTAGTCCAAAGAGTTTTTAGAATGCAGGTGTTGTGTAGTCAAAGAGACTTGCAACAATTTAAATATCTATCAGTTTTCAAATCTCTGAATTACATCGACACTGCTTAAGCACAATTAAATACTTACAGAATATAGTAGAGTAACACTGATGTACTGGATAATGCTGTATAATGCCATGAACTTAAACACACAAAAGGAAGTCATTAAAGCAGCACGGCCTTCCCTGTCAAAACAAGTGCAATCATGTAACTGAAAGCCTTCTGTGCAAGCAGTTAAATTCTGCTTAGCAAAACAGCTGCAATTAAACATATCAGCAAACCCTTTGAGGGACATTAGGCTGAAGACATAGGAAGAAAAAGGGGTCAGAATGGTACATTTTCAAGTACAAAGTTGTGAGCATGCCTTCTCAACTGAGCCACAACCTTACTTCGGTGTTCTTTTGACTTCATGTGGTTTTCCAACACAGGTTTTAAAATGAAGGTCTGCCTGCAAAACCATCTATGAAGCACTAGGTTTGCTACATGGATTGAATGAACATGCAGTCAGCCACAGAGTTGCTGACTTCAGACGTTTTTCTGATTACACATTACTTCATTAGTTCCACAGACTTAACTACATTCTTCTCTGGTTGACCTTTATCCAAAATTATTACCAAACTACCAATTCTAGAATCAAATATTGGTCAAACCCTATTTAGAAAATTTGTTTTCTTCTTTGTATGGTGCTAAGCAGTTATCTGAAGAATTTTACTGCTTGCAATTACACACAGCCTTTATGGAAACTAACATAGTCTCTAGGATACCAAATTAAATACTAACGTGTAGAAGCTCACTCACACTCTAAAGAATTAACTTTACATGGAAAAAAAGGGGTTTATAATAAAATACTAAATCACGCTATGGCAAGCCCTTGCTAAGAGTACCTTCAGTGAAAGAAAAAGTAGTACTAAATGTATGATTTGTTCTTTAATTCAAACGGGCCTCCTACAGTCTCCAACATGTACTAATACAGGGTATGCAAAATGAGTTACACAGATGCATTTAAGTGGCATTACCTGATCAGCTTTGGCACGCAGGAAATACTAGGTGTTCTGGAAGTGAATGGTGATGCCACAGAAGCCTCAAGTTCAGACAAAGATATACCACCATGTGCCCTCTTTAGCGCCTGCCAGTTAACATTGAAACAGAGAACATATTAATACTTGCTTTCAGCTGTAAAATTTAACTGAAGATTTCTGTATGGAAAATAAAAATATACTTACGCCACAGTCATTTGCTCCATCTCCACACATGCCCACATAGTAACTATAAAAGCCAAACAGATGTCAGCAATCTGGACCATTCCACAATCATAGTACAGTTCGCTTATTTCATTAAATACTTCTATGTTATTTGACTTATTCAGGATTTGCATAATAATGAGTGATCGTTAATGCTGAAAGCAATTACTGTTCCCATTATACATATAAGGAAGGAGACAGAAAAATAACATGACTTAGCCAGGTCAATCAAACCAATAATGGTTATCAGCCCTGTGTCATTCCAAGGTGGTCTAAAGCATCATTGCTCTAAGCAAAGAGACTTTTGTAGTAGTTTGCATAGCTGCAAGGCCTGACACCAACAAACAATATACTGACCATATATGAATAGAAGTTGTCCTGTTAATACTTCTTCAATACACAAAAGACATCTGACAGATTTGTTTATTAAGTCAAACAACCAGATTTATAAAATATGTTAGTCAGTTTAGTTATTCATCATTTATAACTCCACGATAAGTCTGAAACTTTCACAACCAGCCAGCAGATGGTACTACTCTCATTCCTGCTCAGCTAACAGGCTGATTTACCAACTCAAGGAAGTTATATTAGCTCAGTCTTTTACATTTGGCAAAACCGCTAGCGGCATACATAATTTTTTCTCCTGTCACACCGAACACTCTGTCAACCCTCCCATTTTCTATGCTTAAGCAAATACTTACTCCACATTTTGTAAAGCTTCCACCAACTGAGTTTTCTGATCAGGTGCCATGCGAGCAAACACAGTGCCATGTAACACAAGCTGGAAGACAGAAAATTTCTTAACGCTCACAGAGCAAAGTCTGTTCACCATCAAAAGTGCCCGTACTCACGTAAAATGCTCACCTTGGGTACCAGGTCCTGAAAATGCTCCAAAATCACTGCAAATGACTTTCCATTCATTGCAAAATGGTATTTGGGCATCTGGAGATCCTCAAGGCTTTCATGGACCAATTTAACTGGAATATCCTATCAAAAGTAGTTTAATACTCTAGCTGTAGAGTATTTACACAGATACCTTGTCATTTCAAGCTAATACTCAGAAGGGTATTCCAAGAGATCCCACCGTATAGGAGGTTTCTAAGAATGTTACTTGAAAGAAAACCTCATACAATTAAAACAATTATTTAGTAATAAGAAAATGTGGTTTAATGTTTCAACTACCAGCAGCTAGAGCAGTCTTAACAGATTGAAATGCGGGGAAAAAACTGTCTCCTGCACAACGAAAATGTCAAATGTCACATCACAGTTGAAAAACTAGCTCCCCCAGCTGTTTTATTACTCTCTGGTACTTTAAGATCTGAAAGTTAACTAGTACATCAACTTTGATTTGACACTTAACAGCAGGCTTGCTACTTAATGGAATAAGATAAAAAGAAAGAAACTCAACAGTAAAACTAATTGCTTACGTTCTAAGGGCATAATAATGCTCATATTACCTCTGAGTTTATGGCTGGTGATGAACTAGTGCATTTTGCGAGGGTATCTGCATAATGCCAGTTGATCCTGGCAGCCTGCCCATCCTTTGGAGGTAGTGCTTCAGCAATAATGACCTTATCCTGAGGTAGAATCATTCCACAGTCTCTGGCCACAGAGATAGCAGTTAACATGTTATCCCCTGTTAAACAATTGCATTTTAAAAAGTTTCAGTTAGAAAAGGATCAATAGCATATACCGATGTTCCACATAAAAGAAAAGTTAACAAAGCCAGTTTTAAACGAGGAGGAGGACTGCCTAACATACCAGTGACAACCTTAGGGCAAACCAAGCCTACAGACAAAATAAAAAGCCTAGCCTGTTAAATCCCTCCCCTGTACTAACATCACTAGAAACTTTGTAGGTTTCTTTCAGCCATAAAGATCTCTTATTGACCAAATCTTAGTATTTATTGAAAGTCAGGCAGAAAACATGCGGCCATTTAAAATACCGCTTTTTAAACATAGTCACAGAACATGCAAACACTGAGTTGCATTGCTAGCCTATCACAACATTATTCCAAAGCTGCAATAGCTGTGATTTAAAAAGCAAACACATGTTGCATGGAAAACACTGAGCACAGATACCTAGCCCACTTACGGGGACAAGCTTACAGAAAAAAATAATCCAAAGTGACTCGTTATAATATAATTCAAAACGGCAGGAACCCTCAGGAAGTACTCTAGTCCAACCTCCTGCTCAAAGCAGGGTCAGTCATAATATTAGACCAAAACTTTCACCTAGTCTGATTTGGAAGACCTCTAAGGTTTTTCATCCTTCAATTCAGTATAAAGTAACTCGCGCATAGAGCTAGGGAGAAGCAGCTATGAAGTAGAATTAACCCCTGTACTAGTTTCTGATCTCTGACTTCCCAAAGCAATTTTCACCCAAAAAGAAACATTGGTGTCTGAATATTCTCACAATGGTTTCTAAACTTCCCTCTTGCTACATATACAGTGTAATCCCAGCCTACTGACACTAAAATTTTACTTCATACACTATAATTAAAATAAGACCAAAGAGAGATGGATTTTTATCTTTTGAGTATGAATGTTTACATGCTAACCTGTAACCATGACAGTGCGAATGTTGGCTTTATGCAAATCTTCAAGTACAGCAGGGGTTTCTTGCTTTAGCTTGTTTTGCATTATAATTAACCCCATAAAATCCATGTTGCTTTCAATAGCATCTCTGTAGAAAAGGAGGCAACGAAAAAAAAACCGCTTAAGAATTACAATTATTAGATGTAGCTTAAAAAGCATGATTTTCTGTTTATAAAAGTACATGGAAATGTTTATTTTTACCTACGAAAAGTAAAGAATTTGCTTTATAAAAGTGACCTGAGAGACATCATCATTCACATTCAAGTATACTTATCTCCCTTGTTTTAGTTAAAATTACATTGCACAGGAGGGTTTCCACTATGTGCCATTATCTTTAATAGATGATACGTTTAAGCAACAAAGTAACAAACAAATCCAATAAGGTTTCTCTGCCACCTTAGCATAACTTAAACACCATAAAGAATTATTATTACAGTTAATTTCAAGCTTAAAGATGTTCCTCAGAATTCACATTATTGCACAAAAACTTCCTTAGCTTAAATTCCTATGTATTGTCCAGGGTACAAATGAAGAATGCACAGAACTACGTATGTCAAGACAGAAAAAAGCTAAAGAACAGTAGTAATCGATTTAAACCAAAACAAACATTTCATAATTAATCCAAAGCATGTAACTTTTAAAGCCTGCTACTTATTAACAAAGTGAGGTCACTCTTACCTATTAATAGTCTGGACTTTGTGCCATGTAAGCTTAGACTCCAATTTTCTGTGAGCAAGAGCAATAACTCGGAAGCCCTGCTTAGTGTATTCTTCCAGGACACGCTCAAAGTCAACAGGAACTTTAAAAAGGTCAAGTTTAAGGTTATTAAAATTATTCATATAACAGCTGAACTACACAAAAAATAAAAGTAGTTTGTTCCTTTACCTGTTTCTTGCTTACACAAGCTGGCAATCACTTCAGGGGCACCTTTCATGTAAGCATCCATTCTCTTCTCCCCTAGAACTCTCGCTATTACACACATACGTTGCAAAACTGAAGAAAATGGAAACTGGCGCACAATTCCAATCTCATAACTGGTCTGTGTCATACAGGAAGGAAGGAAGAAAAGTGTTACATCCATAAGCATTCTGAAAAAAGAGGTACATGCTTAATTGAAAAAGCATACTTACCGAAAGCTCAAACAATTCCTAAAAAAAGAAGAAATACATTTACTGTAATATTTATTTGTAAATATTTTTTCAGCTACAAACTATTTCAACATAAACAAGTAAATGAAGCTACACAGCACTCCCAATATAAAGTCACATTGTATTTGCAATGGATTTCATAAAAGCTGAATATGAACATACTGCATCTGTTTAGTATCCTTTACTTTAAGTGAGATATAGTAGAACTTCAGTGCTTGATTTCTTGATTAGAATTTGCAAGACCTTTCACAGTCCAATCTCTGTTTAGCCTATGTAAATGATTAAAGTACTACAGTATTTCAGAATGAGGCCATGATTATTAAGTATATCCCAAGAAAATCATGTATTAAGTTTCAAGAATGTTCATATGTCAACTACTGCACAGTAATTACTGCTGTGCATGCATACTGCGTTCTGAACAAAAAAAGACGCTTCTATCTTCTACAGAATAAGGTTCATACAGAGGAACCAACTTGCTATACCCTCCCGCTACCCTGCTGTGTGGTAATCTGGATATACAGTCACATGCTTAAATTTCTGCTCCTGAAGTATTAAAAAATACTTCAAAACACAGATAGAAGAAAATTTTAAATCTGCCAAGTACATTTTATTTTTAACTCGGCACTTAATTAAAACATACATCGCTAAGGTACAATGGTGGCAAGAATTCTGTGCCGTGCAGTGACATTAACAAAAAATTGTTTTAACTGAAACTGCAAGGTGAGCACACCTAAGCACTTCATTACCACGAGAAGAATTTTGTAACAATACTAATATTAACATGCGTAGGTTCAAAAAGCATTACAGCACTTCACAACCAGTCTGTAAGGGCAGTAATGCTGGCAATCAGTCTGCTCACCTTGAAAGCAGCGTACACTGAACCACTACCTTCAACAATGGTTTAAACATGTCTTCTCTACCTTTGCCATCAAAAACGACACAGTTTTGATACTGTTTGAATTATATCGGCCAGAACCACAGCATATGATAAAACATATTTGTTTAAGACAAAGGATTACTTTAACTCAAAGAATTGCTTTTAATTTTTATACCATTTCTTGATTTGTTGCTTGCTTGCATTCTGGGAAAAGTTGTTTTGAAGGTCGAACCACTGTCGGCATGATTCGATTATGAAGGGCTGTTTCCTCTTCAGTTGCTTCCTCTAAAATCTGTATTAAAAATAATCAACTAATTTATACATTCATTAACTTTGATTTTTCTCATAATGTAATTTTCAGGAAAAAAAACAGCCTTGGAAGTCAGCCCAAGGTGCAATGATCTTTCTAAACAAGATTTCCTGTGAGAATTAAGTGTCTTAATTTAGCAGTTAACTTAAGATCCACTCAGCTATTTTACATGTTTATTACATGCATTGAAACCTTGCCAAACACATCAGAAAGCAGTAGATTAGCTCTTCAGATTTTTTCAGTTCTATGAATGGTTGCACAGAACACATTTTAGGAACATTTTCATATTAAGACTTCCTTTGACACATAAGCATTGTCAAAAGCCCACCGTTTTAGAGTTACAACTTGAAACAGCATATAATGGCTTATCTGTATATAACAGAGTATGAAATTTCTTATTACTGATCATAAAACGTTGCTTCTCTTGAAACACTTACCCATCCTATTGCTTCAAACATCTTCAAATCAAGCGGATCCCCAGAAAGTACCCCTTCAATTTTTGTAAGGGAATGACAAGTTGCCATGCAAGCAACAAACTCAGACTTCAGCAAGCTCTCACTGCAAGCACTCTCTTCCGGCAAAAGGAAACTAAAACAATGAAGTTATAATATACTTAGCACTGTAATTATTTATTATGACCAATTCAAAAGGTTTGTTTAGATTAACAGAAGAAAATGGACTGCACAAGTCTCTTTACTTGTATTTTCACACGTCACAGAAAACACATTAAGACTCTGGCCTGGAATCCTCAGAAACAGTCACAACTTCTGTCTCCTTCAAAAACTCTGCATTTATTCACTGTCTACTTTGATTCCTCATACTCTTATCACTTTGTACTTAACTCAGTCAGCTAAGCTAACTCATTGTAGCAGCCCAAAAAGTCATCACTTAGGGAGGACAGGATTACAGAAACATGCTATACTTTAACTGCATCATTTCTGCAGTATGAAACTAAGGAGGTCTCAGACTTTAACAAATTAAGTTCCACCTCAGCCTCCTAAGAGTTGTAACTTTCATTACACCTAAACCGTATTTTCAGTTGCACTCTTACTGCTCATTACAGAAATGCAAATATATATGAGCTCACATTGAATTTTCTATTCTATTCTGCTGAAGCTGTTAAAGCACAACTAAGCATCATATTTGCTATCAGCTCTGAGCTTATCCTTACCGAGCATTTTCCACCCGTTGAATTCCCCAAAGATCCAAGCCATCCTCAGTAAGTGTGCCGGTCTGCAAAATAAACCAAGGGGCATGGCAAGAAGAAAAACCCTTCAGAAACAAGTTATCCAAGGTAAAGCAAAAATTAACAGCTAATTAACCAAATTACACCTGAACAATATATTTTTATTTTGTTTTCCCTTAAAAATCAAGACTTTAGGACAGGAAATACAGTATCTCACTTGCTTTTTGCCAGTAACTAAGTTCCAACTCTGTTAAATAACTTAAAAAACCATTCAAAGTAATCATGCCCCTCCTTGGAGACAGGACAAACAAAACAGATTCTTAAAACAGACTCTTAGAATCTAAAGATGATAGCTCAACATCTCTATATTTAGGGGCTGGGGACAACAGAAAATAGGTACTAAACCCTTAGTACTACTGTCTTAGAGAGCTAAAACAGCAACTAGAATATATTTACAAGGGAAATAAATTTAGTGTACTTAAGATTTTAGATAAAAATCTAAGGAGGAAAATAAATTTTATTTAAGAATTAGCTAAAAATCAAAGGATTCCGGCTAGTGGCATTACTGTCTCTCAGTCATGTTTCTGTTAAGAAATAACAAAATATGCAGGTTTGGCTTTTCATTGAAATAAATGAAAATAAGAAACAAGTCTGACCTCACACTTCAATTTTCCAGAAGCCTGTGTACTAAATAAAACTCTTAGCAGTCCCCTGCTCTCACATTTCTGGGGTGCCAGTAGTGAGTTAAGATCTGGGAGTCTTGGGGTAAGAAAGCAGCTCTGTATTATAACGAATTTTTAGAGTAGACTAAATTAAGTGAGTTAGCAGGTGGTAAACACTGAATACATGGAAGCTAACAGGACAAAAATGATCTAACTTATACAAAAGTAATGAATTTTCCTGTAGTTCCTAGTGTATACAAATTCCCATTTATAATACAATGCCTCTCCAGGTGGCAACACAAAGTTTCAAAATTCACCTAACCTTATCAAAACACACAAGATTCAGCTGGCCACAAATATTTATCCTTTGTGGGCTGATGCAGAAGATGCCAATTTTTTTCAACCTTCTTTGTGCATAAACAATGCCAGCAGTCATGGCAGCAGGGAGCGCTGGAGGCACTGTGATAGTGATAATGTCAAGAGACTCAATGATGATGGTATGAGCTGGAACCTGCAATAAAGGTCAGAGTTAATGAACAAGAACTCATTACCTGAAGACTCACTATCCCACTGAAGTGTCACATTGCTGTTAGCAAAAGCAAAATCCACACATTGCTTTCCCCACTACAGCATGTTCTGGATTGCCCAGAAACCTAGCACAATCTTCACCCACCATCAGCAACCATGATAAACCAGTCCTAAATTAGCCACAGTCTATTAACCTCAACTTTCTGCTTTTTCATGTGCAAGTAAATACTTTAAAACAGTAACTGAATAATGCAAAATTTTTTTGAGAGAAAAAAATGACAGTTATCAGGTTATCAGTTATCAATTTCTTGGTAAGGATTTTTTTGCCTGCAGTACGCTTTAGATGTGCTGTATCCTATTTCTTCAACTGGATACCAGTCAGATGGCAATTTTACATATAATAAAGATAAAAGTCTAGTAATTGGGTCAGTAGAAATTGAGGTAAACTCAAATTTCACTTTAATATGTTCAAATTCTGCTGAATTTTGTTCTCAGTGAGCTTGTCTTTCTCATTCCATTAATAAAAAATAAAGCACAGAAATTTTCACTTAAAATCAAGTTGTTTCTCATCATCTCATGTGTGTTCGAAATCATGATAAACTTTTCTAAAATAAGGCAGTTCAGGACCAGAAATGAAAACATACCTCATTCAAGATGCTATTGACAACTGTGTAAAGAAACCCAATGCCTGCCACCACTACCAGAGACAGGAGAAACAAATAGGCATCTCTGTACAGTTTAAAATCAGTTGGCTTTGGATACAGTATGGAACGAACAAGCTGTCCTTTAGCAGTGCTAAAGCCTAGAAATAAAAAGGAGTGAGTTATTAAAAGTATAAACAAGAGCAAAGCTATTCAAATATATTAAAAAACTCAATGAAACCCTTAAGCTACTCATTTCATTATGACTGTTTCTCAATATACAGTAACAGATGTTTTGCAATACTGTAATTAAGGTGCTTCAAAAATGTACGTGCACATCATACCAAGTGCTTCTCTCCTACGGCAAGGACATGCAGCTGAGTCAAATCAACCCCTCTTCTACAGCAGCAGTAAACCCTCAAATGGTTTGGCCTGGAAGAGTTTGTTGTACTGCATTTTGTCCCTCACAGTGCAGAGCTAGTGGGTATATTTATCAGTTGCCTAATTAAGCCAGTCCTTGAAAAAAGAAAATTAAGCTATTCATAGAGTCCAACCTTAAGCATTCAAATGGCAAGTCTCTGTAAGCTCCCTTGACAGCCAGAAAAAAAGATTCAGAAAAAAACCCTGCAGTGCACAGAGTCATCTTTTGGAGAAACCCACCTCTTGATTGCATTTTGACACCTGAACTAGGACACTAGATTTCTAAGGGTCTCAGAGTCAGACAACCAGTAGATACCGAGATCCTCCTTCAACCTTTGCCTCAACATGCGAAGGGCCAACACCACTGACCAATTTTGTATGCCTGAAATATTTTGCATCTGCTTAGACTTCAAAGTCTATTACTACAACCTCAATATCAATGTCAGGTCTGCTGGCGTTAGTGACAGCTCCTTCACAGCTTCTCAGTCTGCAAGCCATCACAGCAAAAGCTAAGCTCTCTCAGCAAAGGCTAAGCCCTCCACACTAATATGTGGCAAACAAGATTCTACCAGAACAAAGCAGCTACCGCATCAGTCTTAAAGAGGATGAGTGCATCACAAGAGGAACAAGGCATGAAGCCTCTAGGCTTTGAATTTGCTGCTGCAGAATATGAACCATGAGCCTGCTCAGAGAAGTTCAGCATGTCAGTATGTACTCAAGTGTTTGGTCATGAATGCTTTGTAATTCAACACAGCAGTCAAAAAAGTCAGAACTACTTTTGATTTATCTTGATGGTTTTGCACAAGGTTCTGCAGCCATGTAGGCTAGAACACACCAGGGTAAAACAATAAATGAAAACCTCATGTGGTGTCTTGAGAACACACTGGACATAGATGCTTCAGTGCATGTTTCTGTTCTCTAAAAAAAATTACCAGTTTTTAATTCTTTAAAATTACAAATCAGAGCCACAATGACATATACACTAACATATCCATGAACTGAGCTTCAGGAGAGAAAAAAGATACATTTAGTTTGTTGGTATTTTAATGTATATTTCAGCTGTAACATTAAACGTTTCATGTTAAAGGCTTAACTCTGAAGAGCAGTGTGAGTACAGTCCCAGCAGATCAATCTTCCAGATTTATGACAAGATTAAGACTACATGTTTTTGCACACAACCATATGGAGTTCTGCTCTCCTAGAATTCTTTTAAGGACTAAATTATCTAGTATCTTCAATTTTGTGGCATCCCCCTTCCTCAGACAATGGGATTTTCACTTGTATCTCACTAGGTAAGAATTACTTTAGTTCTTACTATCGGACATCTTAGGAGCAAGAAGCTACAAGAGCTGTGACATCTATCCAGTTCTGTGAAATGGGAAATTCCCTACTTGCCTAAAAGCTGTCCCAGTAAACCAGACAGGAGAACAGAGAGGATTTCATAACCCTTTGCTCCTCTCTCTATATACATTGTCATAGCAGGAAAAGTGTATTTGTCCATACGTAAAATCTGAACAAGGTCCATAGAGCTAAATTCATCCTGTTTACAACACAGGAGTAAACTCTGACCTGTCATGAGCAAAGAGCAGATTAAAAATTACTTCAGTTGTCAGGGCAGTAAGACTCAGTGTATTGGAATCAATTACAATTCTTTTAAGAGTTCCAGACCACAGTTTCAGACTTTGAAAAACCAAGCATTATCCTTCCTGCAGAGTAGAAGAAATAAGTCCTCAGCAGTTCATTTCTGTTCCTGTTTTGGACCAGTCATGTCAGGCTGGGCACATAAAATTTTTTATTTGAGAAACAAAGAAGTCGAGATGGGTATTATTAAAGGGAGATGTGTTCAAGTGAAGGAAATATTTTTCTTTAAAAAAAGAATGATAAAAGCCTCTAGAAAGACATTAATGAAGTCAATAAAAAAATCAGAACACTGACTGCTAACACAGACTAACAGACGGTGAAGAGAAGACACTGGAAAAAGAAGAGGCTAATTAGGATGCTGCTGCTTGTTGGAAAACTTGCTTTAAGTAGTGTTCTAGTCAACATAGTCAAATTTACTCTATCCAATTCTATTGTAGCTTAGATTATAGCTTACATTCATCTATTTTGTGGTGTTTTTCTTAAGATCATCTTTGTAAAGCAGAATTCCGCAGCTACATTAGCCTGTGCAATTGTCTTTAATAGAACATCTGTATTATCTAAAACCAAACCTTGAACATATTAGTATGAATAAGCACTTCTGTAGAAAGGGCTAGATCGGACACATTTTAGTGGAGTCGCTAGCAATGTCAAATGTGTTTCTTTGCCCCTAGTTTTGCCAAAGCACATAATATTTGCTTAAAAAATAAGCTGTTCCCCACTACCCGCCTAATCAATGGTATGCCAGACCTTTTCAAAAGGCGCATATATAGTTCAATCAACACACTGTAAAAGACATCTAAAGGACCTGAAAATGCATTCATGTAAGTTTTAAATTTATGCTAAAGACTGGTTCACTTTCTTGCTTGCCAATTGATACTCTCCAGGCCTTTATCTAGTTCTACTATTGTTGTAAGACATTTATCAAATTATTCGGGGTATGCTCATTTATCCAAGCTTAGCAAGGTTCAATACAATACTTCAAAGTATCAGTTGACATACACCTAACAAAAGCAAGTAGTACGTTAACAAGTGATAAACGTAGCAATCGATACCTGTTCTCACTACTAGAGCTTTGACCAATTCTCCAGTATAAAAACGTGTTTGAATGACATTGGTTCCACAGAACAAAGTATGCCGTTTATGCACTTCTGGACTGTATATTTCATCTCCCATTGCTTTTGGATATTCTGAAGGATTTGGTAGATTAATCTTTGTGACAGGAACACTTTCACCTTGAATGAAAAAAGAGTCTATAAGCAAGTTCAAATAAGAATAGACATTTTTTTCCTTCAAAACTTCAAGTAGAACAATATAATCTCACTTCATCAGCACAGAGGCAGACTTACTGAAAAAAATCATCTTCCTTTCAGCACATTACTAGGTAGTCTCTCACTTATCAGCCTCAGCTCACCATATTCCTTATCCTATTTAACCCTATTCGTTATTCACCAATACAGCTTTTGTGCCTCTTACTTCAAATCAGATAGGTGTAAAATACAGTTCACTGAAAGAAAACAAGACAAGCTTCCTTCTCCTGCTGCAAGGCATCACCCCATCTTTACTCAGAAAGGACAGAAGCTGAAGAAAATTATTCATAGCTCCTTTGGTGACTGAGTACACCCAAGCTAGGGCCGCAATCAATTTTTATCAGTTGCTAGCAGCAGCAAGAGGCTCAAGTATATTCAAAGAATTGAACATGATAAAACACAATCTCTAAACTACAATTTTCTAAACGCTGACAGTTCAGACAGATTATCCTAGGAATAACAAAAGTCCATCCCATTTACTGAAGCTGTCCTTCAAATACATCAGGTCCCTGGTTTCAGAGTATGCAGGCACAACTTGAGATTATTTCTGGTTTTAAATACAGCAGAACATTCTACTCACTACCTTCATGCTTAGAAGCAGCTAAAAAGTTTGGACAAAAATTTTCTGAAGAAACATACTGCGGAACTCAATCTGCACAGAGAACACCAAGTCAAGAGGCAGGAAGACAAACTATCAAGAAGCAGCTTTTCAACAAGAAACTATCACTCATTTTCTGAGCTGCCAAGCAGCACCAGGTAGCTCTTGCAGACAAGCAGAACACAAGTACATAAGTACTTAGGAGCACACGTAATTGCAAGAACATACACATTTCAAGCAAAATAAACATATCCGCTTCTGCTAGAGCATACTGCAAGTTAAGCATGCACACAGGTACAAACCAATACATTTAGCCACACAAAACTGTATCAAGTTTACTTTACCTGTTAACATACTTTCATTTACAATGCAAGTACCACTGATAAGTACTGCATCACAGGGCATAATTGTCCCATTAGATGGAATCAACATGATATCTCCAGGCACAAGGTCGGTGGAAAGGATTTCTTCTATTTCTGAGTGTTAAAACACAAACAAGTTTACCTGAAAATAGCCACCATCTACAAAACTTGATAAAGATCCTCACAGCTAAGATGCAGGTGGTGACAACTAAGATTATACTTCATTTTATTAGTGGCATTATGAAAAGTTTTTGAAAAATACAGAAAAAGCCATTGATACACCCAATTCCATCACAGATTAAACTCTAGAGCACACGGATATAGTTCATCATAACAAATTAAAGGAATTGAGCTTGTACAAAAGATAGTAACAATTAACTAAAGTATAACTTCAGTATAAAGACAAGTCCAACACAAATGCATGTCCTACACAACAATATCACACACCACAACGTAACCATCTTCAGCTACTCTAGTACACAAATGAGCAACAGTCCAGACATCAATTTGCAGCCCCTGCTGGGTAATAGATTGTAATGGAAACCCAACGTGCATAAATCTGTAAGCCAAGAAAGAAACTACAATGACAATTACATACGTGGAGTTGTAGGTAATGAGAAACAGGAATAAGACAAGCACCTAATCTAGAACAAACCCGATGCTCACTAAGAACACCATGTAGAAGGACAATCCCGAACAGATGATTATCCTATTTAAATTCCACTTTGCAACTTCTCTTTCCCATCAGTTTTGCTAAGAAATGCAAGTACTTCAAGGTGATCAAAGAAAGCACAGATGCACATCAACTTTACACTCACACTTAATGAACAATTTAAATTCAACCTTCCAAACTGCCCATGAAATTTACCTTGGTTTCCTCTGCAGACAGAAACCCTGACAATGCTGTGAGCTGCTACCATGTCATGTAACATAACATATTGCTGCAAAGGGGAGAAAACAGGTCATTATTTAAAAGCAAAGCTTGTCTTCTTCTAAATGCACATTCTATCTCTACAAGCAGAAGTGATGAGATTCTTTACTAACTTTCTTTTGCGACAAAATGTTACTCAAAACATTCTTTTGAACATCGGAAACTTATGGGCAAATAAAGTTTGAGTGCATCAACCTGTACAGGTTCCTACTTTTAACATCATTCTGAAAGCAAATACACACCGCCATGCAAAATGCTATAAAAATGTTTGGTCATTAACACACATAAGTAAAAACTTCAGTAGTTGTATGAACTTGGATTAAAGGAAGAGGGATTTTTTCGTCTCTAGTCTGAATTCAGAGATTACAATTTAAGGATAATTACTACTTTGATTTCCATCAGCTACAAGTTAAAGTCTACAGAGAAAAAAAGTATCACCAATTTAACAAGCCACACATTTGGCTGGTACTCAATTCCATTGGACTTTTTTCAAACAGAAGGAAAGAATGCAAGATGGAATTACTACTGTCCGCACAACTTGGTACATAAATAAAACCCAGGCACAAATTTAAGTGAGGTAGCATTCTGTTGTCTGAGGTGAACCTAGTGATTCAACAGCATGGAAAGTCAGCAGAGAAGGGTCTCAAAGAGAACTGTAAATCCAGATTCTTTCAGCTCAAAGAGGGAAAAACCATAACAATATTCTACCTATATACCTCTGAAAAATTCTTAAAGATTTGTAGGCAATTTCACATCAAAATAAACCAAACAGTACAAAGCTGAAAAGATGCACTTGTTTTCTTTGAACTTACCTTTCTAATGGTGTAAAGTGAGCTAACAATGGATATTACAGACATGATCACAATTGCTAATGCATAGTAGTGATATTCATCAGTGATCCACAATATCACACTGAACAACTGAAAAATGTAAAAAGGGTTGAGAACCTAGAAGAGTGACAGAACATTAAAGTTACACCAAAAGGTCACATGCATTCTCCATCAGAAGAGTCAGAATCATCCTCCTCCGCCACAGAGGAGATAAATCTTTCAGTTCTTTACGCATGATTTTTGTCTGTTTTGCCAAACTGCTCCCTCTTTTTCACTACTTCCTCAACCCCTCAAAAGCACAGTTCCCACTAAAATAATACACGAATACATACTTTTAAGACTGTGTGCATTTTCCCCTACACATCAAGGCAAAATGATGGGAACACCTGATGTACCTTAAGGTACAATTTTTAAATTAATTTGGATGTTATTATCTATTTCTTATTAATAAATGCACTGACACCTCAACCTCGTTAGTTCAGGTTGGAGAGTTTCTTTGTTCAAAAGCTTCTATCACATAGATAACAAGTCAATCATTCAAATTCATGCGATACAAGGAAAATGGAACAAATCCAACAAAAGTATATGCAAGAACACATTTGATTTGATGCGTATGTTGGGCCAATAACAGAGTACATAATCAGTGGTTTTATGTTTGAAATGAACAACAAAAAATAAATAAGATGCACACCCGCTCAAAGAATTCTGACACATTTTCTAACATCCTTGCTAAGGCACGAGGTTGTGAATTCTGAAGAGCTTACAGCTAAGGCATTTTAAGTTTGGAGAGCTCAAAAATAAAGGTCCATATAATTTTGCTTTACAGTGCTGGGTTCTGGGGGAACGTTTCTGTTTTACGTTATTATTTGAAGACTAGTCCAATAGTCATCGGACATAAAGTAACTTTTAATGATTTTTTTTTTTTTAATTTCTTAAAGAAAAGATCTTACCTCCTTAATTAGAAGCTTAAAAATGGAAGGCACTTTCACAGCAATTTCATTTACTCCATAGAATGCTTTTCTGTGCAAAAAAAAAAAATACCAAAAGACAGTTAAAACTTTTATCAGAAACCTTATGCGCTTCAAAGTAACTCCATTAATATGAGAAAGTATAAAATATTATTTAATCTGTGGCCCCTTTTATTTATCATATTGTTTCAAAAGACATTTATCAGAAAATGTTTATCCAGTGAGATGTTACAATATGAAGATAATTATTTTATACTTCAATTTAAACCGTAACTTTATTTTTAGGTTCCTTCTAATAAGATTTCGCGGTAAACTATGTGTAGGTCCAGTGTTCGTAAACATGTTATTCTGAAAGCCAGTACAGGGTTCTCATTAACTTAAGCTCAAACAAGTGTTAACTCCTACCCTGCAGTCAGATCCTGTTTTCGTGGTTCTGTATCTTAGTTTTAGCATAAAGAAAGGGAAATCATGAAAGAGGGAGCGAGAAACTAACCTCTGATGGGATCTGAGATGGTTAAATGACATTGACATGAAGAATGCCTTAAAGGATGTTCTTAAGCAAAAGGCTTTTCTTGTAGGAAGAGACACATCGACAGAAAATTGAATGATGAGCAAGCAGATGCTTCCATATTTTAAACTCTAAGAAGGTCTCATTTGCAAAGAAACAGCCAGGAATGCAACAGAGCCTGAACTATTCCAGTTTGGGTAGTCTATCCATAGATTAGAACACCAATAATTAAGTACATATCTATATTTTCACAATAGATATTGCAGCTTGTTGTTCACAATTAAGAACCAAGAAATCCCTGAACTATATACCATTACGGTTACATTTTAAAGGTTTTCCCTACACTAAGTTCTTCTCTACCTGTGCACTTCAGTTGTCCCTCGACAGGCATTTTTACACAGTCTAAAATAGCATGTTAAAAAACCAATATTTTTTTCCCCAGTTATTTCTTGCCAACCAGAATTAAGAGAAAAAAGTGGGGAATGCATTTAGCCCCAACCAACCAGAGACAGATCCATGCAAGCTATGGGACACACCTGTGATACTAACTAAGCTTTTAAAATTCAAGCCAAAGTCCCGAGATCTGGAAATTTCAGCCTGATCTTCCTAAAAAAAGAAGTTAGTTACAGTTCAGGCCAGGTTTGTTGCTTCCTGGCATCCAATATTCTTTATCAGCCATCCAGTACAATACCCCCTCTCTTAGTGACCATTAGCCAAGGACAGAAAAGAAAACAAGAAGCAGCAGAGTGATCTCCCTCACCATTTCCTTCAAGCCATCAACAATCTGCAGCTTAAGACAAACGAGCATATTTCCAGCTAAAGAGCCCTTGATGGACTTTTCCACTGGGAATCAGTTTATTTGCCTCTCAAACCATACATGCCCTTCAACAATGACAGTATGTTATGGTAACATTTAGGTCACTTAAAGGCAAGTTATTTGGAGAAAAACCCTACTTTGTTTTATATCAACTGCGAATTTCACTGTATACCTGCCAACACAGCTGAAAACATAACTGCTTCGTATTCTTTTTGTACACTTATTTTATTTCAAAATGTTTAGTAAATAAAATTTCAGAAATATTCTGAATTACTTTAAGCAATAGTTCCAATTCCCATGGCCAGTGAAGTTTGAGAAAAGTAACTCAACACAGTATTAGAGTCTAGTTCCTATTCAACATTTAGGTAAGAAAAACAAGAATTTCACACATCTAACAGCCTTCTTTGAAAGAAGTGTAACAGCCTGTCTGTAAACACTAATAACTCGATTGCCTTCTAGTTTTGTTAACACTTGGAGCACAGATAATGGAATGAAAACAATTCTTCCCTCAAATACTGTAACATTACCTGTAATCATGCATTCCTTTTGTCAGTCCTGTGCTGTGTTCGTTATGAATTGAAGAACAGAACGTAGATTCATCTAGACCTCTAAGTAAAGGAAAAAGTCAACGAGTTATTTAAGTAACCTGATATTTTAAATGAAGTATTCAGTAACTCAAAGAGCTAGGTCTTTGCCAAGAGTTACACTGCATTATAAAAGAACAAAGTCTATGGATTAATGTTTTTCTAGCAATTTTATCACAACTGCAGATATCAATAAGATGTTAAAAGCAGTCCTCTTGTTGTGGCATCTTACTCTGTAGGATACTCATATCTATTTCAACCAAAATGGAGATACACCAAAAAAAAAAAAATGAAGTAAAACACTAGCATAACAAGTATTGAAAGGCCTCGAAAAAGAAAAAGTAAGCAAGTTTTATAAAACATATGAAATCAATATGGATTAATATTTCTTCACATTATCTTCGCTTGTCTCTATGTAGTAATGGAAGCATTTTAGAATCTTAGATATTCTAAATTATAGCGTTTGCTTTCACAGCAGGTAGAAATGTCCTTCACAGGACAGATCTGCAGATAAGCAAGCACACCTGAAACATCATTATGTTACAGCTATGGAATCATTTCAACTACCAAACTCAGTAAATCGGACACATGCCCAATAGCCAGGCATTTTCTAGCACACACACTTTGGATGCACAGGAAAATACCATTACCTTTCCAAAAGGTTCTCACAGATGACATGAGAAAACCAGCACTATTCAACACAAGTCTTTTTTAGATTGGGTATCTATTAAGTTATCCACTAAAAAGGATTCAGAGTTGTCCCAGTGAAGAAAAAACTCTTTATTGTGCATAAATAGTAACAATTATTTCCGTTCTCTAAAACACAGGGAAAGCTTTAAACATCCTCACTATTGCAAACGCTGGGACCATGTTTCTGCCAATTTCTCATAAAAGAACAGAAGGTGAAAATGTTAATGTGTTAATCTGGCCACAGGTTTACAAGGTTTCCCTACAATTTTTCAAGTACAAGGATTTTAAAATTATTATTTTTAGATTAATAAATCTACAATTCTCTGATAATAACGGTGACTTTCCTCCCATTCTATCCCAAATGATTCAATTTTTCTTTTCCTGCACAAAGAGGAATGTAACAGTGTTTAAGAAGAGCCACTAAAACGCAAATACGCATACCTATGTGTGTAATGCCCATGCAAAGACAAAGCTGCTAGCAGGATGTTATCTGCTTTTTACAGTACCACTACAGTACCCAAATTCCCAGGGCATTTTAAAAAATAAATAAATTAAAAAAATCCCTGAGTCCACACAGTTTATTACATAAAGCACTCATCAACTCACTCAGAGACTCATTTGACACTAGCGAAAACAAAACAGACATACAAGGTCAAAGTTGCATCCTCTTTGGCTATGTGACCAAGTCTGATTTAGTTTAAGAACAATTACACTTGCATTTCCTGTGTGTAAAACAGTGATCTTAATATTACATTATTATAAAAAGAACAATGATATGAAACTCAAGCTCTCATAACCGAATTAGTTGCCCAAGAAATCTTAATTTGCTTCCCGTTTCTATTGTGCTAAGTCTTTAATTATGTGAGCAAACTGTTCTGTCTCTGGATACTTGGATAATTAACTGCACAGAGTGAATCTATCTTCATGATGCAGTATTGTGCTTAGATCACAACTACAACTGTGTTGCTTGCCTTATGATTTTACTGTAAAGCCCTCAGTCTCATACCCCATCTCTTTACAAATATTAACTTAATTCTCTACCATGTTATTAGGTAACACCAATTTCTGTTTTTTACATAAACTGAAAGGCAGATTAAGAAAAAGCATCTCGATGAAGGACAAATGTTTAAGACGTCTTTTCAGAAAATTTATCATTCATAAGTTCAGCTGTTATTTCAGAGGTGGTATTTTGTACCTTACTACATGATTGTACCTAATTCACTTCAGAGAAAAATTACAGCAAGCTTCTTATTTGACCTTGTGCAAAAGTGACTTAGTACTCTGCCACTATCAGGTATGTCTCAGATCCAGCTGTTTCTCCTCTTTATTATCCAGTTGCTAAATAACAGTGTCCAGCTCAGCGACAGTACCTGACGAAACCAGTGGTCAGGCTCAGTCATTGCTAATACATCAAATAAATGAAAGTTTGGCATATCAGCAAGAATGTGATTGAATAAATGCTCACATAACTTCAGAGGCATAGCTGAGATTTTCCAGGGCTTATGAATTGGCTGAGTTATCACAAGAACATCAAAAGGCACAGTCAAACAGCCAACAAATGCCAAGTTTCAAGTCACTGCTTTAATGCTAAGGAACAACATTTTTTCTAAACATGTGGAGTCGTATGATTTTTTTCCCATATCAGTTCTTAGCATAAAAGTATAGTTTTGGGTTTTTTTTTAATCTCATCTGTGGGAAATACTCCCTTTGAACAGTTTAAATTAGCAACGCTATAGGCATGAAAACAGGACCCGGTAATGCAAAATGACAAGTGTTACTACCTGCACCACTGTAATTCATGGGAGGCTTAACATAAGAAAATACATAAAAAGCTTTTAATTATTTACACATGAATTGAGACATTTCCACCCTCCCAGAGGAGGAGTGCTCAGTATTGTAACTGCTTGTATTATGATAATTTCTTTAAATTGTTGTCATTGCTGATAAATTTCCATACTATTTGCACACATTTTTTAAAAGCATAAGAAACATTTGCCAAGTATGTTTCTTCTTACAGAAGTTTTGGCTATTTTTCTTTCCTTCAGTCAATGAGCATTAATTTTTTCTACATGTAGTGCTTGGACTTTTCCACATGATGGTTCAATACTGTGAACATTGATTTACGTTAGAAAGAGGTTGTATTTCTGATAAGATCTTCTTATTTTAACAAGCAGTTGAACAAATGGAGAAGCTTGTGTTCATTTAACTTGTTAGCACTATGACAAGGCCTTATCAGTAGCATCAGAAAAAAGAACTTTCTTCTTCAACCTAAAGGTTGAAGTGCTGCTGGATGAAAGAAAATACAACACATCACACTCAGCGAGCACAGCTAGTACAGCCCACTAAAAGACATTTTCTATCAATGAGAGAGATTGTTTCTGTTACTAAAGAGTAACAAAAGAGGGATCAAATTTGGCTCGACTGGACTAAGGTGTAGCAGCACAGACCTACAGAAAGGTGAGCAGCAAGGTATTCAGTGAATTCCCCTCTTCCTAGATACTCCTTTCTGGTCTAGCTCAGCCGCAATGCAAAAAAGATAAGTTAACTCCATCAGGAGGAAAGTTAAGAGTTTCTAGAAGGGGAACTACTGCCTATGAACAGGTGCTCTGATTCTCAAACAACACTCCAAGAACAGACAAGAAGCCTGCAGAGGCATGCAGCCTGTCATCCTATACAAATCATGCTCGATAAAGGTAAATTAAACAAATACCTTCCTTCCAAAGTCACACACGAGTTAAAAATCTCTCTGCTCTCACTATGGTTCAAACAAAGACTCAATGAGCTAAAACAGCTGGTCAGAATACGATACCCGTTTTCACCATATTCTTAGGCATTTTACTGTATTTTTAAAAAATGTAGTCTGAAGCACAACACAAAAGAAAAAAGTATTCTTACCGTACAACTTCAAAACTTTGAACTGAATCATTCCAGAAATACTTCACACTGTGATGTGTGAAATAACGAATCTGCAAGGGCAACAGACATAGATATTAAACTAGCACCGCTTAATGCCTCTCTTCTGACTTTACTCTGAATAGCAATAGAATGTGAATTTAGAAAAACTTCACTGAAAAGTGAATAGTTTTCTTTCAAAATATTTCAAGCATTCCACAATTTCCAGTAACAAGTTTTTGAGGAAAAGATTTGTGATCCACCCAAAGAATAAGTTAGCCTTTTAGACAAAAGCAGCAGCTCGCGTGTACCGGATTGTGTGTGTTTACTCTAGATACTACTTGAGATATTTTGAAAATTAGCAAGCATAGTATTGCAGGTTCACTTACAGGCAAATACTTTTTCAAATAATTTTTATTCTCTTCTGCAGCAGATTCACAGAAATGAAGAGCATGGCCATTTGAAACCTTGTGTACAATAGGGTTAGGATTCTGTAAAGGATTGGCTCCCAAAGAAGGCATAGTGCGAACCTTTGCACAAAACCATATCTTGAATTCATCCTTAAAAAGAAGGGGAAAAAATGAGCTGGTTGAAACATCATTTAAACAGCATTTTACTACAATAGCTGTAGCAAAATGCATCAACAGATGACAGATTAGCAGAGCCCATACATAACTACAGAAGAAACACCAAGTTAATACCAGCTACCTTAAGAATACACTTTCTTTCCATAATTCTAGAAATGTAGTTTTTGCACTTAAAGATTTATTTCTTGTTTTTTAAACAATGAGTACTTGAATTTTGACATCATCAGCCCTTCACAATTTAATATAGTTGTTCTGCAGGAGGAGGAACTATGGGATTCCTATGCATTCAGCTGCACCCACCCTGCAACTTCAAATAACTGAGGACTTAATACAAGATCATAACCAGGGACTGGACACAGCAATTGTGGAGGAAGAAAATCACTTGAAATCAAACCACACTTGGGTCCACAGTTACACTTTAATTCAACAAATGTATCTTTCCTGAACAAGGGAGGGAAAACCTGAAAACCATGTTATCAGGTTATATGAACAAGGTATCTGTCCTGTAACTTTTGATGACAGTACCATTCATGTATTTAATTCTTAAAATCCAAAAGCAAAGACTTTCTTTTTGCTAAGTCCTTTGCAAACAGCTGTCAGTCTTCCCTTACGAGCAGCAAAGCTATGTACAGTTCCAAAGAGCACAGTTCTGCAGTGCTGTAAAACAAATGATTTTGTCTACACTGCTGGCAAGGATTTGTATATTTTAGCAAGCAGCAAGAGGGATGTGAAACAACTGCAAAATGGGAGAAGTGCACCCTCCTATAGACTTACAGTTGTTCTCAGCAGAACCACCTCACAGTCTTTAAGCGTAGTCCTTTTGCATGTTGCTTTCACACGCCACTGAGGCATCCAGTAGAGGAGGAGGAGAAGAAAGCCACCAGAACAGATCACTCCTACAGTAACTAGCACCAACTTCCAACGACACAGATCATAACCATAGATCTCCTGCATGGAAACAGAGAAACAAATAACAAACTATGACCCTCTTTAATTGCTCTGGCTTGGGAAGCCAACATTAATTTTTCTTAAAGTGCGGTATTTAAAGCAAATAAAATTTTAAAGCCATTTTCTCCTTTTTCTTTTCTGGTGGGAGGAAAGATTTAAAAGAACTTAATACCTGACACGGAGGCAACAAAAAGGAGGACTGTTTTGCTCAGTCAGAAATATAAACATCATTAAAAGCCTCCGAAAGGCAGAGTGTACGCATTGTTTACAACACTTCGTTACTGGACCTGTCTCCTCTCTGCACCGCTCCCTAAGGGCTTAGGTTGCAACACAACCTGTCTTAAGTCTCAGTGAACAACCAAATTTTTGACCATGACCCAGCACAAGCCAACTAAACAGTTAAAAGTAAAAGCATATTTGGTTTTGTCAAATGCTGACTTTACCACATTAGCATTTGATTAGCTAGCATACATAGCTCTGAATGCTAGCATAGCATGTTTTTGTTTCTAGCATACATAGTTTTTGTTGCTAGCAGAATTTCATACTTTCTAAACAAGTATGTATATATATTTGTTAAACACTACTTTCTAGTAGAGAAACTGGCTTACTTTGCCCCCCATTTAACAAGAAATGCTACTGTGAAACATTAGAAACCGTAAGCCGCACTGTCAAAGGTTCTGTAACTTGCACCTGCTGGAAAAATCCTCTTCTCCCATTAAAAAGCCCACAAAGTATTAAGTGTGCCTTGGTCAAAGGCATGCACCAACTTAACTTGATGACAACCAGGAACAGAAAATAATTCGGTGACTTACTAGACACTGTGTTACATTCTTGAGTTTCACATTACACCATTAGATTCTATTTCCTGCTACAAAAGGGCAATGAAGTTCCACATTGAGTCCCACCCACATTGTTCATATTGACATCAACTTTTTGCAATTTTTTTTTTGTACTTTTCATTAAACAGCATAAGAAATTGTTTAAACTCCTCTCCTAAGAAAAGGCTTTTCCACAAGTTCATTTTGCAGCCTTCTCAGCTGACAAAAAGCAGGAACAAAACCTGTTTTGTTTCTCTTTTACCCCCAACACACCAGAGTCAGTATTCACTCCTTACCAATAAAAATGTGTGGGTGAAAGATAGCGGGAGAGGGTAATACTTCTTTTGGGGCAAAACAAAATTATTTCTTCCAAAAAGCATTTATTTTAGTAATCAGGTTATAAGCATTTCAGTTTCATTTTTTGTTGGAAGGTGTATTTGCCTACTCTCCTTATTAGAGCTGGTCTACTGAAGAGCAGCTTTTCCTAGCAGCGTGCACAAAGAAGGAACAAGGACTTAAATTCACAGGAATCTACCATTTTTTAAACCAAAAACCCCTACATACCCCAAATATTTTCTCCTGTCTCTAGAATGGGCTAGAAATTTAAAGATCAGCTGCCACTATTCGCCTGTCAAAGCTAACTGCTGCGTCTTCCAGGACAAACAACAAGAGATAACATTGGTCTAGCAGGAAGCAAAATTTATGCGCTAGCAAATACTCAGAAAACTGCTCACCATGCTTTAGGGAGTGGGTCTGATCTGCATAGAGATGAATATGCAAGAGCATGCAGAGCACCATCATATTATGGAGCATTAAGCTGCTTTAAATGACAACAAAAAAGCTCCAAGATTTGAAGGGGAAAAAAAACAACAAACCCAAACACTTTGCTTCCATTTTCCTTTAAAAAAATAAAAATGTTGTTAAGTACCAAAATCTTTTCTCCGTTAGACTGCTGACCTCAATGTAGGCAACTCAGAACCTTTGCAAAGGCTTTCAACAAAAACATTCCCTATCCCAAGATCACATTTCTTCATAGAATGTTAAAAAAAGATTATCAAGGATAACCTTATAAAATTGCTAAACTCATTTAAACTGAGATAGTCCACTTCGTGATGAAATATGCATCACACAGAGAAAACCATGAAAAGAACGTTTCTTTCCCTGTATAAAAATAGATGGACAGAATTAATTACCATCTCATCCTCCTCTGCTTTATTGACAAATTTCTTTTCTTCTTTCTCCATGTTTAGTACGATATGGAACTTCTCAACTTGAGATATGGAAGACCTTTAACAACAAAAGAATTAAAAATTGAAACATTACTGACCTTATACCTAAGTATTAGCTTGTTTTATTTTCTGCAAATGCATACACATAAAACACACTGACAACATATTGATATAGATCTTAAGTTTGCACTGTTACCCAAGGAGCTCTAGTAAAGCTTTAAGATTGAACACTTGCTGAATACAAGTGAAATATTGCAGAAACAGCAAGCTTTGAAGGAGGGAAAATAGTTTATACCAATTTAACTGGGTTACATTCTACATGCAGCAAGCAGTTTTTGGTACATTCTACAAAATTCACGATGGAAGTGTAAATTAAACCTGTAAAAAAAGTTTAGAAGTAGGTGAAGATTACACATTTCCGTCATTCTATACCGTAATAGCTCCAATCAGATGGTTTCAGAAGCCAGGCTGTCCTCCACAAGGGAAGGCATTGTACCCCCCAAGACGTGCATTTCTCATCTGAGAAGAAAAGTAAGTGTGCTAAAAAAAGTTTAGTCGCCACTTTAATCTTTCAAAATCAAGACATGCTTAATGGTCAGTTAGTCTTTTCCCTTTTTTCCAATTCTTTTACCATTAAGTTTGTATCAATGGGTTCATTTCTTACTGTAAGTCTCTTATAGTTGCAAGTCTTGAGGGGTGCTTTGAGGACAGATTACGATCACAAGTTTCATGAATAGGAAAAGGCATGAAAAAATGTGAAGCTGTCTACGAGACGAACGTATTGCACACAGATCCCTATTCCAATAGGGAAAGCTACAAACAAAAGGCTACAATATATTATGAAGTTCATCAGAAGTTTCAACATCACATTAAGAAAAATCAAAGATACCAAGTCAAAAAGCTAAATTTTTGAAATTAAAACTGCATCCAACCTTCATTTGGCCACCCCCTACATGGTAATTGCATACAATTTATAATTAATGCACCCGTATCATATTTCCACAGGACCACCTACCACCGAATAGCCAGTGCTCACTTGCCAAGGCATGGATTAACTATCATTCTCTGCACTGACATTGCACAACCTTTGTTTTTGTTTACTGCACATATATAAATCTCTCTGAAGACAGCACTTAGCACTACAGCCTATAAGCAGTCCTCAAGTATTAAGGGTTCACTGTCATAGCACAAGTAGTTATCGTAATTGTCATTTTTCAGACAGAAGGCTGTTAAAAAAAAAAATCCAGGTGAAAGCCATCCACTTAACCTCATCTCAGCTGTCCACTGAAGACTAGGACACCACTATTCAAAATACTTAGGATTAGGTAGCATGATGGTAAAAGCAGAACCATTACCGAGTTCTTTGCCGTCATTAACTCCCCAACATTTTCACAAATCAAATCACCAGACTTCAAGCCAGATCCTCTCAAAGCCAGCCCCTAGATCCATGCACTTACAGTCAGCAGCAATGCCAACTTCCAAAGGTCCTTCCTCCCAACTCCTGCAATTTATTAACATCGCCACATCCTCACGTGTTTTCTGCAAGCTACCACTTCCTTTCCTGTTAAGCCAACAAATGAAACAGGAACTCAACAGAAAAGGTTTCTGTTGCTGTGCAAATCTGGGTCTCCTCGGAAATCTGCTCCCACTGCTGAATAAGGTCTTAGTGGAAGAAACACACACTCGAAGCAAACAACTGCATCACAACACAGAGCTCAGTCACAGGTGGAAAACAACTAGGCACTTCATAAATTGAGTGCTTGATACAGTTTGTATTTTGTTCTGTATGGAAGGAAGCTAATTTGGTAACAACTGTCACCTTTGATAGAAACACCAGCTCACACTCCTTGCTTTATTAAGCTGAAAATTTTCTATTACTATCCAATACTGAACCATGAATACCTTTCTTACTGCAGATTAATTTGGAAATTAAGCCAAAAGATGTGCACCACTGATACTTCCTTATCTGTTATACAAGTCATGCAAGTTCTAAAACACATTTTTGTTTAAATTTCCACTTTTCTTCACTAAATAGCTTTTTATCCTGGGAAAGATACATACGTGAAACCAGTTAAAAACTGTCCTAAACCTACACAGGACTAAGAAATCTCCTGAGAACAATCTTTGAATTAATAACATCAAACACCTTTATGTACACCGTAAGAATCACATTTTCAATCAAGAAGTCATGCAGCCAGAAAAAGTTTTGTGTATTTACAGAATTATACATCTAATAGAGTTCACAGCTCCATGAAAGAATTATTAATTTATCATACTTGAACTAGTCTGTTCTTAAAAGATGCATTTCCCCGCTATAGTGTACTGCATCAAAACCAGTGCCTGAAGGCAAAACTCCAACCTTGATGAACATATCTAGCAACAACTGTACTTGATACAGGAAAGCACTAGGTGGCAAAATAAATGCAAACGGCTTTAAGATCAATAAATCTCAACTGAGATTTCCATATGGCCAACACGTCAGAACAGGCACCTTACGGGACACTGCGGCAGCATGAGAGAAAAGTGTAGTTGCTGTAATTTAGGGCTGTTCCACAGCTAGGAAAGAGTGTCAAGTCATCAGTCCGAAGAAGCATGAAGGGAAATCTCAGCACTGAGAGCACCAGAGATAATTCCTGTGATTCAATGAGTTCTTTGAACAGCTGGGTAGAATCACATGGGGAATATACAAGGAGCATTAGGAGGCTATTTTTGACTCACATCATTAGCTCCATCTGCATTATTTTATACAGACTCATTTACTGAGCAACCTTCAACTAACACACACAGTCTCATTATTTCACGTACTGACTGTAAATTTCCGTATTAAATTAAAATTCAAATCTCAAACTTAGAAAACATTAGAGATCTTTTCTTAGTTGATGGGTCATGAAAATCACTACTATTCAGCAACAAAGAACAGCACCCTTGCTCCGATCTTACTCCTTTTGGCACATCATCAGCCCAAGCTCATCATCGAGAGTTCAAACCTGTAACTGCTTTGGGTTTGTTTCTCACTGCCCTGCTGAAAGTTGGGGCTGAACACCACCACGGGCTCTGCAGAGTTGCCCTCTTTGGTGGTGACTGCTGGGGCAGACTGAAGAAATAAATAGCAGCATCTCACAAATTCAGAAGATACTTCAGCAATCTGATTTGATCCTTACTTCCTTCCTTCTATAATATGGTGGGAAACTAAACATTTCAATACTTTAAATATTTAATTAAATATTTAAATATAAGCCTTGGTTCAGACTACAAGGGAGTAGGATATTTTACTAGTACTTGAGTTGAAGTGAGGTTGAAATCCACTCACAAGAAGCATTGTGGACTCAGGAATATTCAAATATAAGATGTCTCTGATGCAAGGGCTGCCACTCAGCCTCTCTCCAGCACAAGTTCCCTGGAATAAACAGCTAGAGAAGTCCTTTCCTCCCTTTAACAAACTGGAAACAGCAACCAAAAAGCACTATTTATTCCTTTTAAAGAAAGGGGCCAAAACCAACGGAAATGGTGAAAGTTACTGACACTCCACTTACATAACTTTTCACTCATCGAGCTACTGTTGTATAGCTAAGCATATTCTAGGGTCAGAAAAGTAGGAAATATCAAAAAAAGTCTGTAAAAGAAATGCTATTTGCTACTCAGACTAAGAGAATGAAATCACTTGCAACATTTTAGAACATAGGTATAAATTTAAATGGTATAGCATTCAGCTGAACAGTGTCTGAACTATAAGTACTTCTAAGAGCATACACTTGAATCACAAGCTTAAACAGCAAATCTGCAACTTTGTAAAAAAAAAAAAGTCTATCAAAATTAAGTTAAACTGTATTTGCTATTTGTCTCTGTCCTGAAAAGTACATAGCTATGAGGACAGCATCTGCAGTTTCAGATTTAAGTTGATACTACCTTGGAGCTAAAGCAGATCACAAATTGGATCACTGGAGAAATTACAGTAGTGTACAGACCTTAAAGCTATATGCATCCCCACAGTGAAGAAAACATTGCACCTTTTCTGAATTACTACACCAATATCTATCTGTTGATCTATCCTGACTAAACAACCAGGATACCAAGCAGTTTTACCAAAATATTTATAGGCAATAAACATTTGTAGCAACAGTAGAAAAGGTGCAAGTGAACTCATGGCATATTTATTAAGGAAAACGTAAAAGAACTACAGTAAATCTCAATCAGTATGCCTGAAGAGTTCTGAAAGCCAGACTTCCAAAGGACTACTAGCTTATCTGAAGTCAGTTTTATAATAGTTGGCATAATTAACAAACTACTTCAGTGCAAATTTTACCCTTCAAGTTTGATTTGGGGAGTGGGAAGCAAAGAGATCTTCCCTCTCTTCTCCTCAACATTTGTCCCAAATCCATAATCCTTAAAAACTAATTCTGCTTTAGCATATAAAACACCGTTGCCATCAGTTTATTCTTCTAGTTTTCCAGTTTAACTGGAACTTTCATAATTTCATGAGAAAATTCCAAGGTCTGGAAAGACTACAGCCACATAAGAAGAAACTTTTGAGAGCTCCTGCAGTCACTGTGTAATTTAAACACCAAGTTTCTTAGATGAAAATACAATTTTGACAAGTCTTTAGTAAAATCCATGTATGAATATGCATTAAAAAATTATCAAGTTGCTACATATGCTTATGCTGCCATCATTTCTCTGCTTAAAATACACACTTAAATAAACTCACAAACTTGTATCTTAAACATTCCCTAGCTTATTCTTTTCAGATATTTATAAAAATCCCAAGATAACTAAAAGAGTTTCTCTTACCAACAAGCAGTCCAGCAGCTGTCCTCTGCACTTGCTTTTGTTATCATGAGTTAGCGAGGCAGTTCTTAATAACTGAGACCCTATCTACAAGGGAAGTCCTGACAAATGAACTATTTTGTCTAAAATCTAAAAAAAGTCTCCAAGGGCTTTTCAAACTGTTATCAAAAGATTAACATATCAAAGAAAATTTGGCACTGCTTGGAATGCTTTTTTTTTTTTCCCTCTTCCCTCCAGTGTGGCGGAACAATGCAGGCCTGTGCCGGGCTGGCCGGAGGCTGCGCTTCCAGGCATCACCCGCCGCTCCAGCTCCTTCTATTCCAGCCACAAACGCCTCTCTAGGAGCCTGCAGACAGTTTCAGGTCTGTGCACCAGTCCTGACGCGATCTGCCCAGCTAAAAACATATGTGCTTCTGACCAAAGCCTTCCTTGTATTTACAGCTGTTGTGAGTGAAGACAGCGACATTTCATTTTGAGGAGCTAATCGATGATAAAGGCAGCAGCTAAGAAATACACACGTTTCTCACTCAGCATTTTACAGTTTATCACGGAGCATAATGAAGCAATCACACACACCAAATTAGACAACCTTTAGAGATCAAGTGCTATAAAGCTAAAAGGGACCTTGGTCACTATCCCGACATTGCAGAAACAAGTGACTCCTCCATACTAGACAAGGACTGACACGCACTGCCTTGGTGAGAACACAAAGGGCAAAGGAAAGGATCTAGTAAGGCAGGCAGGAAGAGCAAGAGATACATGAGAGAGGCCTAATTTAAAAATCACCTATGCGCAAAGATTAATACGAGTCAATCTTCCTCAGCTCCCTACATCATCAGCGTCATTAAATAAACCACACACTGTAACGTTCTACAGGAAGAGAATTAAGACCAAAAAACTGACTGACCTGTCTACAAAAAGATCATGGTATAGATCAAACATAAATCAAATTCCTGAAATCTGATCTAGTGTCTTACTAAGTGACCCGTCTGGCTCCCCTGGGTATCTTGGCATCTTTAAGGGTACAAATGCCATTATGGTACCTTTAAGGGCTACTGAAAGACCAAAAATCCTTTTCCAGAACTTATTTACAACAAATATATCCTCCATTAAGTTTCTAAATCACTTGATGTCATTACAAGTCTTTCAGGTTTCTGAATTAAAAAATACCTTGAACGGTCATCCTTAGCTGCAGACAGGGCCTGCTGCATAGCAGACCGACACCATCTTCACCTGTATCCTGACTAGCTGTCAAAACACAAAAAACCCCCTGTTTTCTTTTGAACCCAGAATGCCAAACATTACTTCAGTCACTCAGAAATTAAACATTTCTGCACTTGAGAGCCATACGTCCAACCCTTTATCACAAGGAGTCAAACTCGCAAGGTAACAGACCTTACAACGGCAGCGTTTACCACCAGGGCTTATTCTTGTTTCAGTTACGCACAGTTCCCACACACTGAGAGCCGTTACCAAACACTCCATATTTTTTTTTTCCCACCCATTATGGTAAAGGTTTTTGGCATTCACGCAATGGACCTACAGGAAGTAAGCAATTGCTTTACATATACAAAACACTAACTAATGCTCAGTCTCTGCCATACTGGCAGTTATGAAATTAAGAACTGAAGAAGTACTCACACTAGATGAGCAATAACAGGCCACAAAGAGGTATAAATGTATCTTCTGAGAATATATTCAATTTCAAAATACATCCAATGTCTCAGGAAAGATGAAAACACAGCCTGGGCTACAGTTGAGCATTAGCAGAAGAGGATGGCAGTTAATTTTACAAAGTGACTGACAGAGGAAAAGTGTATTCTTTCATCCTGCTGTAGAAGCTAGCTTTCTACAAGGGCTGGGCATCAGGGGCTGCACAGGAGCACCTGGCACATCCAAGGAGTGCTTTGGAAGACACTCGTACCTCAGGCCAAATGCCAAAGTTACTCTAAATATTAAGTTTATTTCAAAATTTGAATGTTATAATATGCCCACATGCATCTAAAACAAACTAACTCTTATCTAATGACTAGCAGTAAGAAACAATGAAAATGCTTCTTCAAAATTATTCCAGAAAGATTAAGAACTTTTTTCCACCAGACAGAAACATCTCTCAGCAGGGGGGGGGAGGAAGGGGGGGAAATCTGTTCTTGACCCAAGGTCTCCTTTGCCATCCTGCTACTGAGACCTCCTGATCTACACAACACTTGGCAGCACTGACCATGCAAAGTTGCATTCAAGACATTGCTTCCAATGTGTGTGTAATATTTAACCTGATGTCAGAATTGCCAGCAGCCAAGGAAAGAAGTTCTAGGTATTGCTTAAGCCATCACGCTCTAGAAAAAGCACACTTTTAAATGGAGCTATAAAAATAGAAGGAAAAGTCTTATCAGCTATTACTACTTGAGGTTGCAGCTCCTGCCCATGCCAACTGCCAATGAGTTCCACATACAATACCTGAAAAGCTCAATCTAAAACACTGACTTCATTCAAGGTGTGCTGTACCAGTAAATAAATGGACGAGGACACAAGGCTAAGCAGATGTAAGGATCAGAAAAAATAACGACAAAAGAAGATTTAGGAGCACATTCTTCTCAAACCATATCACATAACACGCTGCAGACACTAAAAAAATCACAAAAAAAAAAAAAGGCAAACCTGAACAGAACAATTCAAGCTTTCAAGAGCTGAAACCAAAAGTTTCCGCCCACAGTGTCTTGGACACAAGTCCCGTATTTACTTTTCAGTCCTTCTTCTCCTTTATGTAAGAGAACCTATTTCAGTATATATAAAAATAATGGACTATTTCCTAAAATTTCTCCACTGACTGCTTTTGAAACAGATTGGCAGAACCTGCAGCCACTCAAAATGAAAAAAAGGACCATTTTATAAAATAGACTAGCAATTAAAAAAGCTAGGAGTCCAATTTAAAGTTTAAATCCACATTATGACATCTTGCCTCCAGTCTGTTATCAGGATTCATCATCCCTCACTCAATAGTCTCGGTACCTCCTCAAAGGAAAGGGTTGCCGAAGTTCCTTTTTATGGTTTCTCACAGTCTTCAAGGAGCTTCTGTACACAGATGTGCCTGCACTCAGCATTTTTGCCTCTCTGATGTGGACCACTGTTGCAGTGACAACTTCCACTTAATATCTAGGACCAGAGCCACCATTTGTGGCAGATGGGATTATGCTACACACTGGACTCGGAGGGATCCATGCTTCTGAGCTGCAGCACGGTGCTAGAGACTTCTCACACCACCTGGCAAGCCTGACACCATGTGCGAAAGCCAGTCTTTGCCTGCCCCCAAAACATAAGAGCCATGTCACTCACAGACCAGGTCAAAACTGAAACAGATCACACAACTGAGCCAAAAGTCTGGGGATATCACATTTTTGTGACCATAAAAAACAAAGGTTATCACATTTTACTTCAAATACACTATGATGGGCTTAAACGTGTAATTTAAATTTATGTGTAAAGCCTTCAGTATTACTTTAACATATTGATATTTTTACAAGTTTGTAGTCCACATTACAAACGCAAAAGGTAAGTCTCCTTGAGAGGCACCCTCAGTCTAAGAAACGCACCTTACATCAACGGAAGCTGATGCAATTTACAGTTCTCCAGCAGCTTGTGGCTGAACCCTTAAATACGAAGTTATCCACATAAAGTACAATAAATGTTTGGGTAAGACATACAAGCTAAAAGAACTATGGAAGATCAAAAACCCTCCAGCCATATTTTGAAGGAGTTAAGGTTATAATTTGTACTACAAACAAAGCTTAACACTTTAGTCAACTAACCAAGCTCTAACAATAAGAATGACATAATAGTTTAATGAATACATGGAAATTTTACAAGTACACGAGCTAAATTTTAACAAAGCCCTCCACTCAATACCTATTTTATCACTTCCCATCTTGGGCTTTCTGTTATAATACAAGCTTTTGTTTCTGTGTTTAGGCTTAAGGAAGACCATTGTATCCAACAATCGCCAAACCAAAATTGTATTTACATTTGTAGAGTGTATTCTTTGTAAAGTATACTTTTTGCAGGCTGTAATAGCAAATGCAATGTTTACAGTAGAATACATGCTACATTAAGGAAAGATAATTCTACATCTAACAATAAACTCGGTATCACAATTCGTCATGATAACAAAGTACTATAGCCAATACTATACTCAAAGCTTACTAACAGGTCTTCAGATTGTTATTTTCAGACCACTTAAAAATTTGTTATTCTTGTAATAGCACATGCACAACTTGAAGACATGTTAGAAGAGAATTTAGGAAAGCAGTCGGTCATATCAAGGACAACTGCTCAAGCACTTCACCACCTAACCTTCCTGGCATTTCATTTATGTTACTTCAAGCAGCAGCCATTCACATTAATGAAAGTTTTCAACTAATAAATCAAGCACCAAAAGTCAAGATTGCCCAAAGCTTGTTCCCACTCTCAGGCACACAGAAATACAGTCTTTCCTTGTTTCCTTTTTAGATTTCTGGATCTCCTACCCAGCTGCCATGAGGGAAAGAAGACCTGTCCCACAGTAAGGGAATCCAATAAAGCATACATTTATTTTAGATGCTTATTGTTTCTTTCGTCTCTTGGAAGAGTATACCAGACATTTGGGTTAGAATTCACAGACTTTGACAACAGGGACAATGGAATGTTTTATTTATTCTTGGAAGAGAAAGTTAAACTGTTTCAAATACCTTGGGCAAGGAAGGCACAGTGCCATTACAGCCAGCATGAGTTTTCAATAGCTGAACACCAAAGCTGTTTCCAAAAAGACGTTCCTTTCTCACATGGGGTTTGAACTTTACTCAGTCCTTCTATTTCATTAAATAACCAAGATTATTATGGTTAGATAATGGAGATGGCAAAGATGCCCCATCCCAGCACCAAGAGAACAGCAAGTATTCTAGCAGAGAATTGGGAGTCTGAAGACCCAGATCCAGCAACAATGGGTCCTTTCAAGGAAGCATTTCCCCTCAGGGGCTGTGCCAAGAGCCCAACCTTTCCTGTGTGGCTGCCGCCTTATTGTGTGATGTAGAGTATCTGTTTCCTGGGATATATTTGCTTTTGTAGTATGGATGCTCAGTAAAAGGAGGCAATGACTTTTCTTCCTCTTCCTCTAAATTCTTGGAAAATATTTTTGAGGTTAACATAAGAACATTTGAATCAAATTTCTGTTTGCCTACAAGGAGATCATCAAGCACAACCAGACTAATCACAAGAGATGAACCTTCCTCTAAAGCTTAGACATTTAACTTTTTCTTCCTGAACAAAGCACATATAGTTGGCATACAGCTATGACTACAGCATAGTTCAAGAACCAGTTATACTCATCATAAGCCAGCAATCTGCTTTAGCATCTTTCTTTTCTTTCCCATTGTAAGTATGACTTAGTACCTTTCGTTGCTTTCAGCCCAGCATTCTGAGACAAAGCAGCACTATTTCTTCACGATTTCCTGAAGTCCTGATGAAAAACTTACAGATTCTTAACATTCAACTATGTGACTGCTAAATGCACCCGCATTACAGATTAACAGAAATAGCACCAAATTGTACTCACTTCTAAAAATTTATTCTGTAAGAAAGTCTACACATGCAAATAGGTTAAACAAACCTGTGTTTTCTAATGTTTACTGAAAGTACAATTTTTTTAAACAGTCATAATAAATTGATACAAAATCTTAAGTATGTGGCACGTTCACTTTACTTAGATCAGAAACACTCCAAGGAAAGAGCTCTTCCTGTGTGCAACAAACCCACCAGTCAATAGAAATACTATGCATGACAGAAATTGCTAAAACCCTAAATATCATATAACAACACTAAAGTTATATCAAAGATTTTAACACAATTTAAGATGTCAAGCAGGACAATTTATTTGCCTTGATCAAATTCTAATCACTGAAATAAGTAACAGAAAAATCTGCAAACAAGTTCCATTCAGAGATCAGACTGCTGTGAAAGATGATTCTCTTATGCACAGGAATTTATACAACCTGACAGCTTAGCTCCTGAGAATGATTCATTTCCTCTCACAACTACCATATGAGGTAAGAAGAGAAAACCAAGGGGGAAAGTTCTACTTTCCATGTCCATGAACAGAAGTTTGACAAAGACAAGAAGAGAACAGACGTTCAGGACTGTAACTTTTAACTCAATGTCTCCATGCCTGTAATGTAAACTTTGGCTCACGTCCACCTGGCTACTATGTCCCAGTCATTCAGAACAGTCCTACAAACCCAGAAGAGCTTTAGCAATTTAGTAAACAGTTGTCCCTCAGAGAAGGAATTCTACAGTCTGTGAAATTAAATGAACTCGCAGCAGCCTACTACAATACGTTTCATCATTGCCTTAAATAGCTCAGTCTAAATGATACTTTACAGCGCTTGTATACCTCTTGGGAATGATGTCCACAGCATCAGCAGTGGGAGACATCTTCTGTAGAATGGAAACAGACTCTGCAAAAATCTGACACGTGATCTCCCTTCAACTACTGCAATCTTCTCAGCACTGATGACAGTTAGTAAAGGTCTTCATACTCACTTCTTCCAGCAAGCATTAGCTTTTGGCTATCACTCCATTTACAGTTAACTTTTATCCTGCAAACTTACCTAAAAGGAGAAATTCTCCTTTAACATATCACATCTAGAGCAACATTTACAACCAAACTTGAGCAACCATTTTTAGAATTTTTTTTTTGTCTTTCCTAGGCTATAAGTTTTTTTTGTAGTGGTACTAAGAGATGTATCTGTATCCATCTTCTCTGCTGTAAGGAGGAAAATTAGTTTTCTTAAAACCAAGACTGAAATGTTGTAAGTAAGTACATTAAACACACCAAGGAGCACTCTCTCCTCAAGTGTTGACCTCACTAACTAAAGTATGACCACTGTCTAGCCAAATATTCAGAAGTAGCCTCATCTCAGACACTTTTGGTTCAGATGAGTTGCTCAGATTTCCCCATCAGCCTTGTTTTTTCTTAAATGTTAGGTGAAAATATAGGTCAGTTTTCTAAAGCACTGTTAAGGACTGCCACTATCTTCCACATATGTTAAATATGTTAAGTAGCTTTTACTCTCTACCCTTTGAACGAAAGTAACCAAAGAATAGAAAGGTTGGCTGAAGGCTAATAGAGCTACAAAATAACAGTCCCCAAAAGGTCAGATCAAATGTGCACTTAGCCCAGGATCCTGAAGAGCAGCAGTCAAGGAGACATCATGGGTAGAGTCCTATACTTCCCAGCAAACTCTCTCCAATCCCAGTGACTTGCAGTTCAAGAGCTTCATGAGCCAAATATCGTATCACCTTATTTAATACTAAGTGGATTTTTCTTAAATTTATCTAATTATTTTGGGGCACATTTTAAGCTTGCCAACATCCTGCAAAGAATTCCTGAGTTCATGGGGAAGGATTTTCATTTTTTTTTTCCCTTGTTTTGACCCTCCATCTACTAGTTTCAGCTGAAGCCTCCTAATTCTTGTATTTGAAGGGGCAGTGAAGTCAGGCCTTGTTTACTCCGTCCCCACCCCCTGTGATTCTTTTATAAACTGTTTTATCCCCCACCCTTCAGTCCTCTCCATGCAGAAATGACTAACAGCTTCCCTTAGAGAGGTCATCCCATACTTCTGACCATCCTTGTCAGCACTTTCCAGTCCTGCTATGTATCTTTCTTACACTGTCTCATCCCCCATAAGAATTTGCACATGACAAATAACACATTAATGCCACAAATAAATTAGAAAAAAGTACACTACACAAATAGCTAATTAAGATTAACTAAAAACCCTTTTTCAAGAGGAGAAGTGTCTGTTTTCTCTCATACATACTCAGTCTTTACAGGCACGTGGAAGAGAAGTCACATGTTCCTAGAAGCACCTGCCAATTACATTAAGTGCTGATGTTAAAAAAAAACACCTATGGAATAGAAGCATTAAATACCATTACATATATTACAAAAAAGTATATTCCACGTGGACATGATTCTGGGCAGCTGGTTCCAAGTGGCCCTGCTTGAGCATGGGGGATGGACAAGATGACATCCAGAGGGCTCTTCCAACCTCAACCATCTTGTGAGTCTGCGATTCCACTTACTATACCCAGTATGTTTTTATGAAAGAACATTCAAACAATGGTGGCTCTCAAGATGAGAGATTTAAAACAAACATTTCAATGACTTTTCATAAGTCATCAAGGAATTAAACTGGCAATTACATAGGCACTAAATTCCTCATCATCAGGTCCCAGATCCCTGAAATACCTTCAGAATATGAAAAGCTCACACCAGGACTATCCCCACATGCTATTTCTGATGAGCACGAGTCTTTCTGGATTTTTGGTTCACAGGATGAAGCTAACGCTTCTATTCCAGATGGTGCCACAGCATCCAAATCTCCACCCCGTCTTACACTTCAAGCCTCACAGTAAAAGGATCAAGGGCAGAGCACAGAATATATCTGAAAAAATTTCAAACACAAAGTTAGCTATGGTTTTTTTAGCCTGGCTTTCTACACAAAGGAAGAGGGGATGGACATTCAGAGTTTACATTAAAGCGACCACAGGGTAGCTCTGTCAAACTTGACACCTCAGCCTGAAGCTTCAACTGGATCATAAGACTCAAGCATAAACCAAACTCCTTGTAGAGGCTCTACAGAGTCCCCAGATTTGTATGCTCCATACAGGAACCAGAGTAGAGTAGCCTGATTCCAGATGCAGTAGGCTTTACCCAAGATATCTAGCAAACCAGTGTGATTAATAGTTAGAAATCCACACATGCAACTTTCTGACAGACATTAACTCCCATCTTACCTGCAAACATATCAATCACCTTGCAGAGTTTTTAAAAAGGCCTTCATTTATCAAGGTAGAACAAAAGAACTTAGGAAAGATCCAACTTAAACACTGCCATAACTCACTGTATGAATATGCACTTTGGTTTCTCCTTGGCCACAGCACTCAGGAAAGGAAATTCCCCTTACCTGAACGAAAGCGAAACAATCAAAAAGGTTTTGAAAAAGACTGAAGCTCTGAACGTTACCTTATTTCTGTGGAACATTAAGAACGGAATCGGCCACAAGTTACAGTATTTTTACTATCTTTCAAGCTGATGTTATAGGTATCAAGCCCATTTTCAGAGTTGTATTTAATAGATACACTACCACACTTTCAAAATTAAGAAATATTAACTTCGCTAAAATCAAAATTAGCATCCAAGGAATGAGGATGTTCCCTGATGGAGGAAAGCACAGATATAAAACACACACTTCAGGAATCTAGCAAAGATAAGATGGGAGGATACAGTGAAACACTGAGCAGATGATTCACCACAAAACACTGCCCCATGAATTTAGCAAACTCAACTGCTTAGGTGTACGTCAATATCCACAACATCAAAGATTACAGTCTCCAAGGAAAATGAGCGTTACAAAAGGTGAAACTACTTCAATTTAGCAATAAGTCAACACAATGCACTTTCTTAGGGCGTACACCAAAATATTCTCAACTTGATACAGCTTCTGTTGACAGTAGCTATCCAACCAGCACAATTACTGCCTGACTATAGTCTATGTAAGTTCTCCTCCCACACCTATCAATGCTACATACAACAAGTGTTACCCGACTTCAGCTGGACAGATAGTTATGGTATTTAATATACTGTTGCATCCCAGACATTTACACCATAGGAGGATAACAGCAGGTAGAAGAAACTGAGGCACTCTACATTTGTTCCACATGTGAGATGCAGACTAGGCAAATTCAAATTACTTGCACTGAAACATGAGCAAAACATTCCCATGATCCATTCTACCAACGGAAGATATGCGGACCAGCAATCTCCAGCAAAGAGACAGCAGCAATTTAATGCACCAGATAATCACTACTGAAAGGAACATAGGCTAAGAACTGGTGTTACAAATACTACTAGCATACCAGCACCAGCTCAAGGCAGAAAACTCCTCGATGACACAGCCAGTCTCGCTACTGACAAAAGCTGTCTCTCTGGGGAAGGGGTGTTGCTGGATAAATGAAAAGTGTGGCACAGGAAAGAGCACTATGAGAATATCTACATTTACATGTTATAAAGACTCTGCCAAGCTCACAAGACCTTAAGTTATTTTTCAATGTGTTCTCCCCCTACAAAAGGCGTACAATTTGTCTGGTGAAACACTGTGTGTGTTCGTACATTTTTTCCTGTTTATTACTATTGCAGCTACTTCTGCTGGAAACGACACGGTCATAAGAAAATGCAATTTATATTTAAAAAAGAAAAAATATTGTAGATGAACCAATGAAACTTAGGAAGTTAGGAGCCCAAGTGCACTTTCAACCAATGGAGACTGCACAACAGGGTTTTTCCAAGTACTTTTGTTCACTCAGACATATTACATCTGCCTCTGCTCCAGACACATGCCCTTCACCATGGGCTGACCCAAGCAGTAGGTATCTGTCGCAGCTGTACAACTGTACAGAATGACAAATAGGCAGAAGCTGCGTTTCAGCCATACACTGTTAGCATTTAAAGCCTGGCTGTCCAAACTGGAGTCAAAACCATTACTCCTTTTCACACCACAGGTCTTCAATATTGCCAGTATTAAGGTGCAGTAGATTGCCTCTTGCAATAAAGCATAGCTATGATGCAGTAGTGTCAAGACCCCCTCTTGAAACACTACTTAACTTTTTTGTGGTCCTCGCCAAATGGACCAACTGGAGATAGGGTTAATCCAAAGAACACACTCTGCAAGACTGCACATTTGACAGTCCTTTTATGTTCCTGTTGGAACTACCAGTTGGTCTGAAAAGAACTTTTTGCTGGCTTGTCAGATCTGGAGTACCACTATAGTGACAGAAGCACCAGTTTTAGACAGCAGCACCCTCAGCCAAAGACTGCTCAAGCCAATGGAATAACCCTTTGAATTCACTGGGCTTTGGATCAAGCCTTCACAATTTAGTGACAATGACAGATATGTTAAGACTCCTCCACTCCTCTAAAATAAAAATAGTTCCTCTGTTTGAGAAACAGAGGTAAGAAAAACTATCCCTCTGCTCACAGAAGAAATTCTCTAGCAATTCAACAGTAATAGGACTTTTCAGGAAATTCACCTCTACCCAAAAGTTACACAGTTCAATAAATACTATTACGGGGTGAAGGTAAAGTCAGGGAGGTAATGTGACATAACTGCCAACACATGGCATAATCTCCATATTGGAGGCCAACCCTTATATACGTCACTGAACTTTCAGCTCCTGATACCTACTACTGCATTAAACGTATCCTCCCGAAGATTAAGCTCTTGCTATTGTTGACATTAAATGCCGTGGCAGATCTAAAGGCCAGAATTCACAAGGGTTACTGTACTTTTCTTCATTGATTTAGAGACATGGTATGACAGCAAAATGCATAGGATTAATCTAAATGTTTCCACACATTCCAGTTATTTTACAAATCAGTCACTGAAATAGAAGGAATAATTGGATCCTTTGTTTTGTCATACAGTCTACTGCAGGCAATCAAAAGCAATTATATGAGTGCATGAAAACAATGATACGTAAAATAGCATGGCTATACTCACAGTTGGACTTTTCACTTTGAAATCTGCCCGTCCTCACTAAGGCTCCCTGTACTGGTGAGTATACTGAAGTATGTGTCCTTCAAGAAGATCTTCAAAGCCAAAGGTGGAACTTTGTAAGTACAGATCAGAAGCATTAGGATTACCACCAGAGTCTAAAGCAGTAATCTGAAGCTACTAAGACTACTGAAATGATTGAAAATTCCTCCATGCTCTTCTACACTGAAGTTACACACACACCCCTTGCCATCCTGCAGCACCCCCACCAGGGAGGTTTAGAACTTCCCCACAGCACAAGAAAACTTGCTCCATCTGCAAGAGGCAGCATCCCAGAGAAGAGTAACATCCACAACACTGTACGTTTCCAAACCAATACAAACATCACAGTCTAGCAATTTGAACCTGTGCAAGATCTAAACTCGCATGATATGACTAAGTGATGGGCAAAAAGAATCCTCTCTATTTCCCCCTCCTTGGCTCAAACTTGACCCAAACTAAAATCCTGTAAAATGGGATGAAAGGGACATCAATAGAGAGTTTAGTCTATTCCCCAACCTAAATGAACTATACCAGTCTTTCTCAACACAAGAACTTGTTCTTAATGGCCACCAACAAAAGACTTCTTAAAGTACCATTTTTACTGGGAGAAAGTTAAAAGCTTAATCGGTGTTTACCTTCATGAAACTTAATCCCATTTCAACCTGCCCATCGTGGTCATTGAAAATAGCATTTCTTTCTTACAAATCTTTTAAATACTTGAAATCTCTTACATTCCCCTTAACTTCCTCATCTCTTACCAAAATAACTTTGAATTTCTTCCATCTTTATGAAGTTGTTTCCTCAAACTCTGATCATTTACATTTCTCTCCTCTGAACTCTTTCCAAGTGGTCCGAATTCTTCTTGAATTTTGGCACCCAAAACAGATGCTGTCTGCACATTGAGAGTATACCAACAGCAAATAAAACCGACATTTAAACTTTACATCTCTCAGACAATATTCCCATTTAAACATCCCAGTAAGATATTTGCCTTTCCTGCAAGCAGCATGACACTGACTCATGTTCAACTTGTGATCCAGTACACCCCCGGGTCCTTTTTCTAGTACCTAACCAGTTATTCCTCACCCTGCATTTGCACAGCTGATAATTCTTGTTTAAGTGCAGTACTCTGCATTTGTCCCTACTGAATGTCAACCTATTTTTCAGGGCATTCTGAACTCTCATCATGTCCTCCAACACATAGTCACTGAGAATTTAATAAGCACATTTAATCAGCCAGTCGACTGATGATTTCATTAAAAGCAACCATACCCAGGACAGAACGCTTCAACATAACCTCTCATTTCAACACCAAATCATTAATTACTGTACTCTGAACAGGATCATCTGCCCAATTTTGCACATTTCCTAGACTACTTTCCCCAGATCGTGTCTCCATTTACTTATGAGGCCATTAAAATGTAGAAAACCTTATTAAATAAATAAATCAATCAGGAGACAAGACCTCCACTGCTTCGGCCGTAGCCACAAAGCCTTCTACCCTGCACTAAAAAGGTATTAGACTTTGGACACAATTAGTTTTCCCACAAGTCAGTTCATGCCGTTTTCTTCTCATAGCTACCTTCCAAGCACTTGAAAATAGAATCTTTGCTTACTAATCTCAACTGATGGAAAAAAAATGAGATAAAGTGACCTGTCAGGCTTCAACTCCTCTTCCTCAGCTCTCTTCCATTATAACTCTCTGAAAACTCATCCTCTGCCAGTCTGCTAGTAATTCTGAGTACTTGTAGATAATAATTTTGCATTTTTGAGCTGTTTTAAGAATCGCACAGCGAAGCTTATCAGTGCCAGCTGACACAGGAACATCTAGTGGAAGTACAGCCTAGTGTAAAATACTACTTTATCACAAGTATTAATAAGATTAAGCACCTGCATAACATCATGATAGAGAAGACAAGCAAAATAAGCACTGAGCACTTTAAATGTTCTGCACCTTCTGTAGCTACACATATTATTCACTGAATCAAGAGAGGCATTTCCCAATCTTCCTCCTGCTATTAACTTACTTCTACAGGAACCTTGCTAGCTTTTATACCTCTTGCTAGTTGCAATTGCACTTGCACTTTGGCCTTTTCAATATCTGCCTCCACTATTCTTTTATACATGTTCTTCATAATGCGACTTTCACGCTCTACATATTTTTTCCTGCATCCAGAGTCAGTAAAAACTTGTAATATAAGTCGGACTTATTCCTTTATCTATTTCTCAAAAGCCTTCCCATTTTGCTGTTCTGTCTCCTACCCTTTATAAGGATCACAAGCTCTGATTTCATAGCCATTGCCATTTATCACCTTTCATTTTGACATCCTCTAGCTAGAACGAAATCTAAAGGAGTTGCCATTTTTGTTGCTGTGTATACCTTCTAAACTGAAAATGTCACCATCACATAACTTTGATAAAGGTCAAAAAAGAAAGAGTTGAGCATTTTGAAGGATGGTCCTATTTTACCACATAAAATCTCAATGCAACTAAAGAATGGATTTGCTACCATTTCCAGTACCTGGTCCTGTTCCAAGGAGCTGCTTTAATATGAACAATGCAATGCCACAATTCTAATAAACCAGAACTACAAAAAAGGGCTAAATTCTTTCAAAGGAAAAAATACACAATGAAAAAATGAAAATACAGAACGAACACAAAATGCAGCTAATTCTGGTAGGACCGATAGCATTATGAACATGATTGACATTGCACCACTTCAGACTAAGCAACTAGACCCCATGGCCATGGAGACCCCTTCCCAATCCCAGCCTGTGCACAGCGCTCCAGGCAGATGGTGCTGAAGTTACATACTTTAGAAAAGAAGCAGCAACATACAGCACTCAGATTTTTGTGCAGACCACATCCGTAACTCCTGAATAGTAACTGTGAATCACCTATCCTTTTTTAAGTCTGCCTTTCAGCTACCAAATATTAAAGTTTACAGTCTTATTTCAATCAGGAATAGAGGCGTCAGACTTGAGGCTACAATACAAGTACAGTTTACTACAAACTGAACTTCTGTTCTCTGCTAAGCAGATTATTTAACAAAGGAAGTAGGGTTTTTATGAATGAAAACTATTTTTAGCTCATTGTGTAAGAGTGAAAGGGATACCTTTTATCATTACTATTATTTAAAATATTTTTTTTAATGTCTAATTGGGAAATTAGAATTTTTGAACCAGGGTTTGTTTTGTATGAACTCTCCCATGCTAAACATAACCAGATCTAAGCACCAGTCAGAATGTTGGGCTTTTTTCACCACTGAAAGAACACAAAATCTACTAATTTGCACAATACTATACAGACCCCAAAGCAGGCTTGGCCATAGTAGATGCCACGCTATGGAGACCCATAATCCCTGCCCAAAAAAGCATACACTTACATACACACTCAGTTCTCCAATGCAAGTCTTCAAGCCATTCAAAAAACGAGTCTAAACGTACACTGGAGAAGCATACATTTTTACATTACGCTGATGCCGTTTGAGCATTGAGAAAATGAAATCTAAGGAATCTTCTAATTTCCAAAACTCACAGTTTTAGAAGAATTAACTAAAGGACTTGGTTTCACAAAGTATCAGAAGAATGCAAACTCTTCCCTCCATGACAGCTACCATCAGGTTCATACCAGACAGACATTTAGTGAAGAAAGCATCAGGACAGTGCTCCCTGGTCCACTCGTAAAGGTGCTTAAGTGTACCACTGAACTCACATTTTTCACACCAGAAGTAGTAATTCCTACAACAGACCTTGGACAAGCTAAGTCAAAGTAATCCACTATTGGTATTTTACAGAAATAAAGCAAACAGTAACTGAAGGTTTCCAGAAAAAGGAACAAGGGTGCAACGGTTAAGATGTTTGATGAAAACCTGGCCTTTCCATGTCAGCTCCCACTTCTAGTACAGATTTCCTCTTTGACCTGGACAACTCACTTAGACCTGGCTTTAACAATAAAAAGGTATTTTACTCCCACAGAGTAAATGGAATTTGTCTCCATACCATGGAAAACCTGTGTCTTGTTGACTGATTTATATTCCACACAGAAGACAGTGAGGATACTACCTCCTCGAGGCGAATGAGAAAAATTAATCTGAGGGCTCCATAACAATACAGATTTTTTTTTTTTATTTCTTTTTTAAAAATAATTTATTAGGACCACAGCAAAACAGCTTGCCTGATGCACCGTGCCTGTCACATGGCACGCTAGCAGAAGAGGACTGAATCACAAAGTTTCTCAACCATACTCAGCCATCATGATGCAACTTCCCTCCCTGCTAGATAGCCCCCACACTACCGTGCCAGGAATTGCATGCTGCCTCACCAGGCAGCTAGGACCCTTCATCCCTCCCTCTTCAGGTTAGGGATGAATTAGTGCCTGCCCAAGCATCACGCTCTCCCTAGAGAAGAGATGAATGAAAAAGAAATACAGGAACAAACACTTGATTCTAGAAGGCAACTAACAAAAAACTAAAGGGTGAGAGCATACTGAGCCCAAAGTCTAGACAGCACTACTGAAGAGACCAAGCGGAGCACCTAGAACAGCACCAGTGCTCCTGGGAGGTGTTCGGGAAGGCGGCAGCTGCTGTCCAGCTGCTCCACTGGAGACAGAGTCTCCGGAATTGCTCAGATCCCTTTCACTGCTTTCTCCTCCTTGTGGCATGGACAGTCAGCTTTGGCCAAAATCAAAGTTAAAAAGATCTCTCTTACCCATTTCCCAAAGTACTTTAAAAGCTGAGTACTTTGGAGCACATCAGTCTTTCCTAGCCAACCTAGGCGCTCACACTGGAATGCTCCATGCTGCCAAAAGCCAGTGTTCTTCCTCGCAGGTGACTACACCAACAATACACTTCATTTTTAGTTCACCAAGCCACCTTAACTTCTTAGAAGTCAGTACCAATAAATTTCCAAGTCAATTATACAGTTCAAAGTTTACACAGTACATCTTCTGTAAACTTCGTAAAGTTGTATTTGTAATTAGTCATTATGAAAAAGTTGCTTACAAAACTAGCAGAACGTGGCCCTTACTGTCATGCTACATACCAAGACAAACATTTCCTCAGTGTAAATGCAATCCAGATCTATTGCTGCCACCAGGGACACTGCTACATGGACACTAAGTTTATGAGGGCCTGACTTACACCATAGACTAAATTTAAATAATACCAAAAAAAGCTGTTTCTCCACAAGTTCAAGAAAATCAATATTCTACAGGAGATAACACGGTGTTGTGCAAAAGTCAGTTTAAGTTTAATAAAAGGTAAAAGAAGCAACTCTTTCAGATATGATGGAACTGATAGCAGAAAAATACAGCTAACCTGTCTGAAGAGCTAGTGTGTGGACAAACCTCATACATACGACGGCTGAGTCACCTACAATAAAAAAAAAAAAAAAATACAGTCAGAGGAACGAATAGGCTAAATGAAATTTAAGCTTAATTGCCCTAGCTAAGAAAATACTGTACAGTTCTAGTGAGTGCATACAGCAATGATGAATTCTAAAACTGGAATAAAATTCTCAGCAAGCTCAGACGAAGAGGAAGTAGTCAGTCGGTGTGGCCAGGCAACTATCAGCGCTCATGTTAGAACATGTTAACCACCTCCCACTGCTGGAGGCTACGCTATCTCAGCTGAGGGTGACAACAGCTTCTTGCAGGGCTCCAAAAGTGTCCTCCAGCCACAGCACCTGCAGGGATACACAGATCCCAGCGGGCATGCCAGAGCACTAGTGGTAGCAGGAAGCTTTTCGAGCCAATGCTGCAGATACTCATGTCTTCCTCTTCACCTTAAGTATCAATGCAGTTTTTAATAAATCAATTAATAAAACAATTCTGTTACAATTCTCCGTGTTTAATTCACCTAGTAGTTATTTATCCCTGAACAAGCACAAACAGGCCCCCCCTTTGGGAAGAAGCAGTGGTTGTCAGAGGTGCTTGCAGTGCGAGATCACCATCTCCACAGCTCAGCTGACAGAAGAGGACTCTACAACCTTTGTCAACAGCAGTTGACAACACACTGACTCATCTGCTGAAAAATGGCTGAGACGCATCCAGCCCTCGTCTCGTACTCTGCTGGGAAAGTTTCCCTCCGCCACACCAGCACTACCATTTCCCACCGACCCCGCCACTACAAACTGAAGTGACGCGTGCCCGAGCAGCGAAACGCTTTATGCACCGGTGTTCGGTAACCAGAACCGAAAGCCGGGCAGAGCAGGCGGAAGAAGCGCAAGGGGGCTTCTGCCCGAGCCGCTGAAGGTGCCACCGAGAGCCCAGGGCAGCCTCGGGGGCGGACGGGCGCTGCTGGCGCTCAGCCGGGCAGCGGGAATCCCCAGGACGGCGCCGCACGTGTCCGGAGACCGGCCGACCCCGGGAGCCGCGCAGGCTGCGCACACATTCACGGCCGCACGCCCGCCCCTTCCCCGGGCGGCGGGGCCTGCTCCGGCCGCGGGACCCGCTCCGAGGAGGGCGGGGGGGTGGGGGGGCCGCTACTCACGGCAGCGGTCTCGCCACGACCTCCGCGCCCGGGCCGGGCTGCCCCGCGGGCAGAAGAGGCCGACGCGGCTGAAGGGCGCTGCGGGCGGCCGCGGCGAGCCTGAGGCGGCGGGGCCCGCGGGCGCCGCCGGAGGCCCGGCCCCGCTTGGCCCGGCGCGGCCCACGGCCCCTCCCTCACCTGCCGTGCCGTGCCGTGCCGGGCTGGGCCGGGCCGGGCCGTGCCGTGCCCGCCGCCCCGCGGCCCCACTCACCGGCGGCGCCCTCAGCTGAGCCCCATGCCGGCGGGGCGGGCGCGGGACCGGAGCGGGACCGGCTCTCCCCCGCCCCACCCCGCCCGCCCGGCGGCGCGCCCGCAGCGGCCTCGTGAGGCGCGACCGGATCCGCCGCCAACCGGCTCCACGCGCCGGCCGCGCTGGGCGGGGGCAGGGAGGGGCGCGGAAGTGACGTCGCCACGACACGCCCACACCCCCCCCGCTGGTCACGCGCCGGAAGACCGGGGTGCCGCGCGGCTCCAGAGTTGGGT
>VFFE01008907.1:0-36233 GCA_008921705.1 Burhinus oedicnemus | reverse complement strand
GCCACGGGTGGGGTGAGGGAGGCCGAGGGGGGGCATGGCTGGCGGGGGACATGGCTATGGTCGGACATGGCTGGGGGGTCATGGCTGGGGAGGACATGGCTGGGGGGCAACATGGCTATTGAGGCACATGGCTGGAGAGGACATGGCTGGGGAGGACATGGCTGGGTAGGGACATGGCTATGGGTGGACATGGCTGTGGGGTCATGGCTGGGGAGGACATGGCTGGGGAGGACATGGCTGTGGGGGAGCATGGCTGTGGGGGGCTCTGTGGGGCAGAACCGGGGGTCTCTGGGGGGTGGGGCCCAGGGAAGTGTTTGGGCAGGGGTGAGGGCCCTGCAGGAGCAGGCCCGGAGCTGCCTGGGAAGCCACTGGTGCGGGGTGGTGCTGGGGGTCTGGCCGAGGATGGCGGTGGGCATTGGGCTGCCAGGCCTCGCTCCAGGGTGGGCGTGGAGGCTCCAGGGGGGTGCCCTGGCCGTGCGTGCTGGCTGCGGGGTGTCCTGCAGGCACTGGATGTTGCCCTAAAAGCCGCAGGGCAGAGATCCCTGTGGGATCAGGGGCCAGCTCTGCAAGTCACCCCCCCCATCCTTGGTTGCCGTGGGATGGGGAGCGGCACCACAGGCAATACCAGGCCCAGACCTTTGAAGCCACTGTTGGAGGAACTGACCCATCTAGTACAGGCATTCACGCCATGGTGGGCTTGACAGTCAACCACAGCACCCAGGGCAGCAGGCTGCTATATCACGATACATGATACATAGTGGTGGAGAGGGTGGGGAAGGGCTCTTGGAAACCCCCCATAAGATGAGCGACCCCCTTTGCGCCCTGGAGAGCATCACTCTCCGAGGAGGGGCTCCCTCCAGACCCCAGCTCAGCTGTGGGACGCAACCCAGTCCCTCCCATTTAAAAAAGCTGGTGGGTTGCTCAGCTCCTCTTGCCCTCAGCCCGGCAGGAGTGCCAAGGGGTCTTCGCACACCCACCCCCGCTGCCCAGTGAACACCTGCTTGGAACAACCCATCTCTGCTTCTGTCAACTGCCTCTGGAAGAGGCTGACAACATGCCTCTCTGGAAGCGTAACGGTGCCCAAGGAACGTGCCGAGCGCTCAGCTGCCTGTCATTTGCCTCATCGGCAGCCCCTCTCCCTGTCACCGCCCTCTGCGGCGCGCTCAGCTGTGGCTTGTGCGCGTTCTGCTCGCCGTGCCCACAGACCCAGCTTTTCATTTCATTAAGATTTGCATTGCTCAGACACGCCCAGCCAAGAAAGCCGGCTGGGGTGGCACGCCTGACCGCCCACTCAATTACTGTCCCACCAACTGGCGCATTTCTGCAGACACTATATCAGAAATCATTTTTACTACTTCCAGGTAACGTATAAACGTAATCAATATTGTAAGGCCAAAAAAGGACACCTGTGTGAGTGCACTAAACATGCCCGCAGGTGGATGACAGGTTAAGTTTTCAGACGCATCAGTTCAAGATTTTGAAGAGCACTGTAAACCATTTGGGGGTCTGTAACAGGGTCTATGTTTATTTTCACTTAGTACTGTTTTCTTTCCAATAGTTCTCCTCCATTGCAAATTAAGGGAGCCGTTGACTGTTACATCTCATTTCATGCAACCCCAGCAGTGACTGAACGGGGGCTACGTCTGGGAGAGCATCCCACCGCCCCAGCAGCGCTCTCGGCATCTCACACCAGCTCCAGCGACCCAGGTGAGTCAGCCCGGCACGGGGAACCAACAGGAAACTCTGCCAGTAATAAAAAGAAAAGAAAAGGCATAGTTTACTGTTGACCCAGTGAGTTGAACTGATTCACCGGCCAGGCACGTGACCACTATTTAAGGGAATGAGAGGAAAAGAAAAGGAGAAACAAAACTGCTCCTTTCGGCAGCCACCCATGGATCAACCATAATACTGAGCTGCTGACTCAAATCAGAATGGTCACCTTCTGCTACTCAAAAAAAAAATTAAAACCATCTATTTTCTGTTAAAGTGTTAACGCTAGTACCATCACACTTTAATTCTGCGTTGACTGCATCCTTCGTCAACTTCCTTACTGCTTCTGCCAAAGGCTGGCGTCAGCCTAGCCAAGCTTCGGTTTCTGCTTACCCGGGACACATCAGTTACTGTTTTTTATATAGTGACTCAACCATGATTTCCCCTGATTCTCTGGGAATTCAGTAATGCAGTATTTGCTGAGAAATCAGTACTAGGGGTTTGATGAGCTGCTCAGCCAATTTTAAAGATACTTTTGCATGCAAGTTTTCCAGCCCTAGTTTTAAAGGCGAGTATTAACCAGTGGTTTTCATTCACTCTGGTTACATGTGGAAGACAAAAATACGTCTGTTAAATCTGGGGACATCATTCTGTCCATTTTCCAGATGAAGAACAGAAACATTTACTGAATGTCAGCTTTTTTTTCACTGAAGTGCTATTGTCTTTGTCTAATATCCAACCTAAATCACTGCTAGGATTTTCTTTGTACCTCAAGGAAAGGGTGGTGATCAGTCGTATGTATTTTCACTGAGTTTTCCAAATTCATTACCCCTGGTTCCAAACTGTTGATTTACCCATTGCTTTCAGCTTGCCAAATTTCCACCTATCTATAATTCTTTACTCTTGCCTGTACCTCCCCTTTTGAGCAGGATGTTTCATTTCATTTGAAAACCAGAAAAGTCTCCTTTGGTGACATTGAAATCGTGAGCATTCTAGTCATCTAATAACACATTGGTGAAGAACTCCCCTAATTTCCATTCAGATTGTGGTGAAGTATTTCCTCAGGCTCACTTTTGCTTTTAGCCTTGCAAACTTGGCAGCAGTGTCCTCAACAGAGTCATATGAAGGCAGGGAGATTGAAATGGGTACTGTTCTGCCTGGATATTGATAGAGAAAAACAAGGCAAAACACGTAAGCAGAAGTAGCAAACATCTATACAGACCCAGAAGCATGACTATGATGAGGAGAAGCCAAAGACAAGATTTTTTTTTGAACCAAGCATTGACTGGTAAGAAGAGCCTACCATATGACTCAAAGGAAAAATATTACAAAGTTATTAGTGCTATTAAACAGAAGCCCTTCTTCTGCATTCCCTATCAGTAATAAGAGTAAAAAGATTTGCTTTGATACATACATTTCTATGTTTTTAATCAAAATTTCTTTAGTAATTTTCAATTAAAGATTAATTTCTCGTCACATTTTTCAACTCATCGCATATTCTAATGTATTATCTTTATCCCTATTAGAAGGTTTCCCTTAACACCTAATTACTTTCCTTTTTCAGTCACTGGCAAATTTGAACTCGTTTATTGCTTCACAAACCTCAAACCATGCAGGCTTTTATTAATTCAGAGATTAATTTTCTGGCTGGCACGTTCCCTCCACCCATCTCCTTAAGCCGTTTCTCAGCTGCTTTCCAGCTCTCTCGGCATCTCTCTGGTTTATACCACTGGAAGTGCCTGGCAAGTTCGGCTCTCTCACAGCATCGCTGGCTGCAGCTTCTCTAGGGATGGGTCACAGGGCATCACGAGTTCTTTCTAGGTATACACCTAGAAAGCACGGCATTCAGTCCTTTTAAAGCATGAAGTGTTCAACCTGGTAGAAACAAGGAAAAAAAATTGGAAGAGATCGAACAGTTTTCCTCTGTTCACCTTAGTGAGACTGGTAAACAGGAAGGAATGAGCCAGAGCACACAATCCAGCGCTGCCACCACTTCTGGAAATGTTATGGCCACTCACAGCCAGTGTAATTCCTCAAGACTTCGCTCAGTAATGTGGAAGCAGGCAAGCAGCTTGGGGCTTGAGGACAGAAGGAGCAGTAAGCCCTGCAGCCTTTCTTAACAGACTTCCCATGACTATTTTGATTTCATAGTTATGTATATATAGATAATTGGGTACAGGTCCCACAATAAAATTTATCGGTTCCTTTACAACTTTCTGTTACTAGAACTTTGGGGTTTTTTAATGTGACATCTCTCGATTGCTCACTCCCACCACAGTGTCAAGGGCGTATGCTGTTTTTCCATGTCCAGCTTTGCCCCACCAAACCCTGCACGCTCCCAGGCGGAGGCACAAATGTGCCGAACGATGCTTATTAGGTGTATGGCATTTAGTGAGTCTCAGGCTGACTAATCACATTCTATGTGCTTTCCCAGACTGACTGTATCCACTGTTATCTCTCATCTTAAACTGTAAATCCTTCAGAGCAGAGACCAGCTTTGTTACCTGTTGTATATTACTCAGCTGAGAGGGGCTGATTTTACATGCTTTGGTGGTAAACAGCCTAAGTATCCTTTTGCTTTAAGAACATTTGCAAAGTGTTTCTCCTTTGCACATGACTTCTAAATCAGCCAGGACAAGAACCTATCTGGAGATCATGTTTGTGTATGAAATCTATCTTGTGCCAAAACTAAGATATTCAAGTAGCAGAAAAAATAAATCAAAACCTACTGTTTATTTATTCAGTCTCTTTAATGTGTATATATTAGCGTGTTCCACCCTGCCTTTTCTGGTAGGGCTGTATAAATATGTGCCTTAGCTCAGAGGAGGTTATGGGACCCATCTCCGCAGTGCACAGGCACCCAGCTGGCCACATCTGGTCCTAGATGCTGCAAGCACACCTCTGCTAGCCTTGTGCCACAAAGCCCTCCCCGGGGACAACCGTGGGGCCTCCTGTGGACACCTCTGGCCCTGTTTGTTTGACTTTCCTGGCAAGGGTGTTATATGCTTAGGGGATGAAGTCCCTGTGACCCACTCTCTCTAATCCCCATACATCCTTAGGCAAATAAAAAGAGCCTCATAAGAAAAGGGGAGTGGATAAGGCTCCGTGCCTTCCCCGAGTCACAGAGGAGAAGAAATTGGCTGTGGATGGACATGACATTCCTCCTCCTCCCTTTATTTGTTTTCCCTGACCACAGTTGCTTGCAGGCTCTGCCAGCTGAGATTTTCAAGTTCAGTAGGTTGGCAACAGCAACGGCATTGCTGTCATGCTGGGCTCGGGGACATGGGCTTGAGATCTGCATAGGGACATCTGACTCTTGAACTGAGTGCCAGAGCTCGTGAATGCACAGACAGGTATATAGTGACCCATGAAATGGTGGTTAGCAACCTGCAATTACAGTTTCACTCTTCAAGAAGGTGATTCACATGCAGCTGAAAGCAACAAGTCTTTTAAAGTCTCGTTTCAGAGCTCCTTAAACTCCTTTGGCAAACCCGAGTTGTGAAACAATTTATTATCATCACTTCTCTGCCAGAAAAGCTTGTGAAACAGCTTAAAGAACAAATTGTACAAAGTGCCCAAGATTGTCACAGATGAAGCCTCTCTTTTCTCTTTTGCCACCCAATCCTTTTTCCCCCCTTTCCCCAAACATCCAGTTCTTCTTGATTAAAAATAGCCTGGCTAGTTATTTCCATTACAACAGCAGCATATCTAATAAGTCACATGCCTTCATCAGCAGTCAGAGTGAAAGGGGAATTCATTGCTTTATTTACTGGAACAAGATCTTAAATAGTCACTTTTTATAGTAAATGGAATGAATAATACTGTGCTTTCCTGTTCCTCTCGTGAGCCCCACGACTGCCATGAGAAGCAGTAAAGGAGGTCGCGCCTGCCTCCAGGTTACTTCTTAGGCCCTTTGAAGACTGTTCCCTCCCCAGAAGTTACCATCCCCGCTCCTCTCCCGGCTCCCTGCTGCCTCAAAGCTGTAACTGAATCACCGTGCAGCTGCTTGGCATGTCCTTTTTGTTGTTACTTGTCCCTTTTCCCCCTCGCCTCTTTATTTTAAATAATTCAGACGTCTTTCAGTTAACAGGATTGACAGACTTTGCCTAGCCTGTATCATACCTAAAGAAAAGTGCAATATGAGTGCCTTTACCTGCTTTCATGCATCCACCGTGTTTCTTAACGGTGCCATGCAGCACGCACCCAAAAGCTCACTGGTGGATTGTCTCCACTGAGGACACTGGTCTCCTGATGGCTTGCACAGGGCTTGTCACATCCAGCTGAAATCCTTGGGCACCACATCAGCACTGGTGATGGTAACAGCAGAGCAAAGGCTGCCGCTCTATGGAGGAGGATTGAGTTTGGTAGCAGTTGTCCCAGCCAGAGGGAAAATTACCAAGGGGACCCAGCAGGTACCTGCAAAGGTACTGACTTCACTGGGAAGTATTCCAGTAAACGGAGGGAGCTCCACCCACACCAATGGACAGCATAAACGTGATAGTAGGTAACCTATTTACAGGTAAACTACCCCAGGACGGCTAAGAAAAATAAAGCAACTATCTAAACAGAGCTAAAAAAAAAATATGCAGGCAAACCTTGAACGCAGTTTCTTGAGAAACCATCACTTTTACCTAGCAGAGTACAATTGGCAAAGGGCAAGTGCTTATGCATTTATTATTTGGCTGCAAGCAAGGGGACTGTGAAATGAATCTGCCTTTCATTGCCCACCCAGCACAGAGGACAGATTTAAGCTCTCTGGCAACTTTCCTAGCTGGAGAAGGAGATATCCTCTCCAGCTGAAGAATGCGTGCACACCGCTAACGGACCTCGCCATCTAGCAGCTCGATGTTTTGATTTCATATTAGAATTGCTTGAAAATAGGGCCTTTAATACCTCTATTGTTGTACATTTCTCCCTCAAAGTATGTTTAAAGGACTTAATCAGACCCATTTCCTTAATTTCAAGCATATCTCTGAAAACGTATTATCTCAGGCTGATGGCATCAAAGAGTGAATTAGGAATAAAGCCAAGTGAATAAAAACAAAGATATTTCCTTTCAGTTACTATGCAGCCTTCACAGGCTGCAGAGCATTAGAGCTGCTGAAATACCACTGGCACATTCTTCAAGATCTGCGAATTAGTGCCTTGCTTTTATACCCTCGGCGGGAAGCGAGGACACGGTCCCTGTTACCTTAGCCTGACAAGGGCTGTGCTGTGATGAGCAACTTTAGATTGGCAGCGCCAGAAAAATGTCTTTGAACTATTGCTGTTTGGTTTCCCAGTTTCCGAGAAATATTTATCATAGCAACGTTCCCCTATTGAACCAAAAAAAAACCCTGGATTTGATTTTTATAGCATGTGCAGTGCTTGTTTTCACCTTCTGTCCTTCAACATGAACTGCAGAGAAGCGGCGGCTCTTGCAGCCGTCCTGGGCCAGGCTGAAGGTCCATGCAGACCACCGTCCCGTCCGTTTCTGACGGGAGCTGGCCCAGAGCGGGCTAGCATGCAGTAAGGAGCTGAAGTGCACTGAAACCCAGGATGAGGAGACAGCTTGTATACCCTCCCATCAGGGAATCAAACACAAATTTCCCTTTTACTGCCATGCCACTGGGGACTGCAACATGGGCAGCACAGGGGGGCGTTTAGCATCCACAGCTTCTCCAGGGGTTTATCGCAAATCTCAAACCAAGATGGCCCTGTCCTGCCAGGTTAAGGAACGACTCCTCACCCCTGCTGTGCCTGGAGACAGGACACCATTTTAACAGCGTGGTCCAGGGCAGAGCAAGCAGAGTTATTGCTGAGGTGACTTACACAACCTTGTTCTTATAGCACCTGCTGGGAAATTGCCTGGCAGACCAGGAGTCAGTGCTGTCACAACAAAGCGGAGGGCTGGGAAGCCTTTCTTCTGCCTCATGCTCTCCAGACCAAGGCTGGGCCATGCCCGCTTTCAAAGAGCACAGGAGGCCAGAGCGTCTGGCATCTTCTCTCTTTGGCGTGGTGCCTTGGAGAAGGAGGCTAGGCAGGTTACGCTGTCTGGTCATTCAGCCCACCGTCAGTCAACCTCATTAGTAACTTTTTCATCTCTGTTATTTCAACTAAACAGGCAAAGTCCACAAGTTTATTACGGTCTGAGAAGCTATGCTTCTGCAATGCCCTGTGCCGCCCCACTGGCTCCCTGTTCACCCCGCAGACTGGCGGCATCGCCGCCATCGGGACCAGCGTGCCCAGCCCATGGGGACCAGCACCAGCTGGAACAGAACTGGTTTCATCTAATTAGTTTGCTTCTCCAGGACATGGCTTGGGATGGCATCTGTAAGCTGTTGGCATTAGAAATTACTAATTACTTTTGCAGCTCCACCCTTATAAAGCAAGCTTATCTTCCTCTTCAGGACAGGTCATGCCCTGACAACCATCTGGCTGCTTGATTGCTCCAGACATCTCTTGGGGCTCTGCAGAACAGCGCAGGCTCCAGGGCATGAGGAAACAAGTGGTTGCTGAGTAGCTCTGGGGTGAAGCAGCTTTCAACCCCCTGCCCTGGACTGAGCGAGTGGCAGCACGCTCTTGGTGGCTGGGAAACCCAAAGGGAGAACTGTGCAAGGGAGACGGGTGTTTGCGTGACAACATGGTCTGTTGTGGTTTAACCCTGGCCAGCAGCTGGAACCATGCAGCTGGTCACTCACTCCCTGCGGTTTGGATGAGGGAGAGAGTCAGAAAAGTGAGAAAAAAACCTCATGGGTTGAGATAAAGACAGTTTAATAGGCAGAGCAAAAGCTGCGCACACAAGTAAACAAAACAAGGAATTCATTCATGACTTCCCATCGGCAGGCAGGTGTTCAGCCACCTCCAGGAAAGTAGGGCTCCATCACGCGTAATGGTTACTTGGGAAGACAAACACCATCACTCCAAATATCCCCCCCTTTCTTCTTCTTCCCCCAGCTTTATACACTGAGCATGACATCATGTGGTATGGAATATCCCTTTGGTCAGTTGGGTTCAGCTGTCCTGGCTGTGTCCTCTTCCAGCTTCTTGTGCCCTCCCAGCCTGCTCACTGGTGGGGTAGTGTAGGGAGCAGAAAAGGCCTTGAGGACTTAGCAACAACTGAAAATACCAGTGTGCTATCAAAAGTGTTTCTCATCCCAAATCCAAAACATAGCACTATACCAGCTACTATCAAGAAAGTCAACTCCATCCCAACTGACACCATGACAATGTCCCACTTGCTCACACACATGTGCAGAGGAATGCACCCATGTGCACACGCCTATGCACCGCACCGGGGCTTCCTGCAGCCTTCCTGCGAGGCAGCATAGCGCGTGCTGATGGAGACCTCCCCTGTGTCCAGGCTTCCATGGAGAGGATGTTCTTGGGGTCCTTGATGCCTCCATCCAAGACATCTGGCCACACTGCTCCAGCAACTGTGCCTGACACCCAGGGACCTGGCTGGACCCTCCTTCCCTCCTGTCCACAGCTACAAAACCAGCAGAGATGAATGTCCCCATTCAAGCCCAAAGCAGGTGAGCTTAAGTCACCCCATGGAGCAGAGGACACCCAGCAAACATACTGAAACTGTTATGTCTGTCCAAACCTGCCCTGGTGCCAGCCCTCTCCCTGGCCAGACTGGTGGCCACAGCTGAGCACAGCATCCCCTGAGCACCTCTCGGGGAGGGGGAGCCAAGCAGACAGATGCGGCTGCAGCCCCTCAGGAAAAGCCTCCTCCAAAGCTGCGCCCTCTCAGAGCATTCCCACCCTGGCCATTGTTTTGGGAATGGCTGGAAAATGTCAGCAGGGCGCTGGGTGCGGGGGAGGAGGTCAGGAAAAAGGAAAAACAGATGATTAGATTTTTTTTTTTTTAAATCAGCCAATAAATTATATTAACTTTTCCATTGACCTTTTGTCAGGTCACATTATCAGACTGGTGAATGTGGTTCATGAAGATAGTATTATGCTCAGATTTCAAACTGTGCAGAAAGTGCATCCCAAGCAATATGCCAAAATGGAAACACCAGTTCCGCTGGAGGGGTGTGCTGCTCATTACCCTCCCAAGGAAGGCCAGATCCAGCACCTACAAATGTTATATATATTATTAAAGAGGTCTCGTTCCCAGGGAGGCTGGGGATTTCATAAGGTCTGGCTTTGTCAATGGTGCCATTTGCTGCTTTCTTTTTGAGATTGTGGTGGCACCGGAGCTGCCTGCAGAGGGACTGGCTTGCAGCAGGCAGCAGAGATGACCTTCCATCCGTGCTTGGCCAGCCAGCCATGGTGCAGACAGTTGGGAATGGGCAGCTTTCCTCAGCCAGGGCATGAACACTGGCCTCGCATCACAGTGCCACCTTTAGGATGTGATAATGTTCAAAGCACGGGAGGGAAGGGGGCAGAGGGTGCAGCTACACTCGTTGGGTGCCTGCAAGGATAAGGGGGAGCACCGACGATCCTGGCTGCCCCAGCCTCAGGCAGGGTTTACCAGCTGTTGGCAGGACTGCAGCATCGTGCTGCATTGTATCGGCTCCACATCACAAAGCCAGCGGTGACAGCTCCTTCTGCAGCTGTGGCACCTTCCAGGAACACCAGCATGGAGCAGGGACCATGCCAGCCTGCAGGAGCCAGCGTGACCCTGCTGCCCCTGGGGCTGTCCTGGTCCTCGGGGCTCTGAGAGCTGCTCTGCCCCTTGGACCGTGGCCCCAGCACAGACAGAGGTCTCCTCTCACTCCCTGCCAGCCCAGCAAGGCCAAAATTAGCAACCCCTGAGTGTGTGCCGCATAGAAGAGCCACAATTGTATCTCAGGAAAGCATTATTGTACTCCGTGAGTTCTATCTTATCCGGGAAAGGAAAATGGGACTTTGACAAATTGCCTTGTTGCAGCTGGGGTAAGCACATGATTTTCGGTAATCGCCCACCCTGGCCGCAGCAATGCCACGGCCACTATTGTTCCTGGCCCCGGCACTGCATCATGCGGGGTCCGGGCAGCCGCAACCCTCCCGAAGGCAAAAGAGCATGCGGGGCCCGGCCATGCTCTCTTTGGCTGCACCCTGTACATTGTGTTTGCAGCCCTGTGGGGATGAGGTTGAAGTTAGAGTGATCCCTTTATCAGGAGCCTTCAAGTGCTGATAAAGTGACATCATCCTCCAGGAGCAGGGACTTGAACTCTTTTGCAAAGGGAGATGGTTATCAGCGGGCTCTGGCAGGGCTGCACTCGCTTGCTCTTCAGCCCCGCAGCTGGAAGCAGAGCCACCCTCCGAGCCTCCGACACGATAGGAAGGGTTTGTTTTGCTTTGCACAATGGCTGCTCAGACCCTGTCCAAGAGTGGTGCAGGGCCCTTCAAAGGCACTCAGCTTCATGCTGCCATGGCACGGGGGACCCAGCGCAGCCAGCAGCCGTCCTGCCCACAGAGTGCTCAGCCTAACCCCAGGGACAGCTCGGTCCCTGAAACACCCGTTGCAGCAGGAGGCACGTTGTTCCCAGTCCCAGGGCAAAGAAGATCATTGCCTGAAGAGCTTATGTCTTCTCACTGGAAGCCCAAGCGCAGCCCATGCGCCATCCCTGCCTGCAGAGCATCCCTGCAGGGAGGAGAGCAGGTGACTCCTGCTGTCTCTCCACTCCTCGCTGCTGCGAGGCCACCTGGGGACCTGCCATGGTGAGGCTGGGAGCACCGACAGAGCCTCTGGAGCAGGTCCAGATACCCCACAAACCACGTCCTCCGGCAGAGCAGGGAGCAGCATGTGCTCGGCTCGCCTCTGCTGCGAGCCACAGGGCAGAAGACCCAAAAGGCAGCTGTGATGGCCATCAGGACAGCCAGAACAAGCCCTCAACAATGTCCCACGGGGGATGCCTGCCTGACCCACTCAGTTCACCTGCCTGGGAGAGCTAACAGCACAGGGGCCATGCCGGGTGCATGCAGCCAACCTCACTGTGCAATTGCTTGTGGCTGCAGCAGGTCTGGCCTGGCAGCAATGCCGGGAACGCTCCAGTGCCCTCTGCACTGGGAAAAACTCTTCATCCCCCCAGGCATGACTGTGGTTGCTGATGGGGTGATCTTCATCAGAGGTGCTGGTGCCAGTGGTAGCTCCCCAAATACCCCAGCAGAAGCAGCCACTGAGGGCTACAGGGAGTGGGCAGAGAGGTTACAGCAAACCACGCTGCGTGGATGTGAAGTCCTGCCCGGTGTTACAGTGCTTTGTGCCCTTTTTTGCTCTGCTCCTGGCTCCTGCTTCCTAAGGCAGGACGAAGGGACAGACTGCCAGGCGCTGCAAGCGTCACAACCGACCGACCAAAGCTGCTGCTGTCCCGATTCCTGCACGTCTCCCTATGCCTACAGCTCAGCCTTCTGCTTTCCAGAGCTGGGCCATCAGCATAAAACCAAAGGGGAAAAAACCCCGGTGGACTGAATACGAGATCTGAAAGGGCTGAAACCACCGATTTTCCCTCCCTGTGCCCCAGGGCAGAGATCGCAGCCGCTGCAGAGCTGCAAACCACAGCAACGTGAGATGTGCCCGAGCCCCAGCACCCTCCCGCACAGCTCCTCCTTTTGCCTGGGTCCCTGCAGCCTGCAACATCCCTTCCCACAGCCTGGGCGAACGCTGTTGTGCCCCTTCACAGCTCCCATCCCGGGAACCCCCACCAGAAGGGAGCAGGCGCTGCCCCGCCGGGCACAGCACCCATCCTGCTGCTGTCTGAAGTTGGGCTGTTAACGGCGGGACACCAAAGCAGCCCTTGGGGCAGACCAGAGCCTCACCTCTGGGGCCAAAGCGGAGCAGGGCAGCTCAGGTTGACCTCCTGCAGCCCACCCTGCCACTCCCAGCGGCCACAGGCCAGGGGCTTCCTGAGCCAGAGGGGCTGCCCTGGCCCGCCTCCCTGAACTGTGCTCATCATTCATCCCCGTCTCACTGCCCAAAATAGCCCACAATGATTTCCGCAGTTAATTTGGGCCTGCTCTGAGCCTACAGGCTGTAATACGAACTTGTCTCTGGCCAGCTCCATTTCAGACCTCCCTGTCCCTGTGCTCTGAGATGCAGCAGAGGCACTTATCCCCATCACATCCCCTCTTTAGGATAGGACACCTCTTCAGAGACTCACCTCCATCCTTAGTCAGATGCCATCCCTGCCCCTTGCTGCCCTTCTCCTGGCCTACATAGCTCCGGGCGCTCTGGGGGATGCCCAGCACCGTACACATGCCGGCACAGCACAGATTCACCTGCTGCCCTTCCCCTGGCAGCTCCCACATGGCACTGCACTCCCATGACCAGCCTCCTCTACAGCAGCAGCTAATCCTGCTCCCAGCCCTGCCCGCATGGACATGCTCTCTGTCCCTGTCCCCACCACTCTGACATGTAATCTAACCTGTCACTCTGTCCCCTAGACACTCAGCAGTGCTAGACCCTTTCAATATATTGTGCCACCAGCTTTGGGATATTCATACACCAAATAATTACGTATCACTAGCAAATGTTGTGGTGTCACTTTGCTCAGCTCTTCTAGAGCATTTAAAGTAAAATTTCTCTTGTCAGTGCATAAATGAAGGACACAGATGGTCCCATGGGACGGAGCAGGAGCAGGCCAAGTTACCTGCTGCTTCAAGACTCATTGCAAAGCACCGCAAACAGCGCTGCCCGCTGCGCCCTCATGCAACAGCCACCCACGCTGTCTGCGCCCCACTGCCAGCTCGGCAGATCCCGGCTCACGCAGACATCCTCCTGCGCTTTAGAAAGCAGCTGAGGTGCCCACCCCACCGTCTGCAGCGGAGACTTTTGTTTCACTTTGGGTTATCTTATCGCCATAGGAAAGGCAATACAGCAGAAGAATTTCCTTTCCTTTATGTTTCCAGCCTTTCCATTGTCTGGCGTCTGGATTTCTGAGCCTTGCCACTCAGCAATTCGCTTGGGCCTTTGGAAACATGAATGCAGGCGCTTCTTATCAGCAGGAGCTCTGCAAAGGCTCCTTTTGCTGCTGCAGGCAACCCAGGCAGGGTCTGGCCACCCCGGGACCCCGTCCTCACCCTGCTAAGCTTCACCCTGTTAATGACCTGTGCATTTTCCACTGCCCGAGGCAGGTGCCAGCTCAGCCGTTCACCAGGAGGGATGGCAGTGCCAGGCAGCATAGCTTGATGAGATTTCACCATGGCAATGAAACACCATAGTCTCCTGTTTCTTTTTTCCTCCTAGTTTATTCAGCCGGAGCAGAGCACAGAGGCCAGAGCAGAAGGAGAAACAGCTACAAGCCACCAGCACCTCAGAAAAGACTGTGGGAGACACTGTCAGCCCAGGGCTATAGCAAAGGCTCTTTCCCTGATGTGCTCCTTGTAGGAGCCACCATCACCCATCCTGGTGCAAAGAACTAAGCTCTGGCTGCAGGGAGCAAACTGGCCCCAGTTGTGCTTTCCACCACTCTCCTGTGCAGGAAAGCTCTTCTCCTCTGTTCCGTACCAGAGAGGAGCAGGAGAGCAGCCAGGCAGGTCCTCAAGTCCCCATCCTGGATGCTCTTGCTCCAGCCGAGTGTCCAGGCCACCCAGGGCTTCCCCACCAGCATCCTGGGGCTGGGGCAGCAGGGCACGGCCCATGGATTTGAAAGACACTGACGAGGTTTGAGACAAAGCAGTGCTTCATGTGCAACAAATCCATGAGCGTGGGCTGTGGGGTCCTGGGGATCCCTGCACTGCAGCTGCAGCCTCACCAGTGCACACATGGCCCAAGGCACTGGAACACGTCCAGCACTGTGGATGCAAACTGGCTGCTCCCTCCTGACCTTTGCGTGGGTTCCTATATTTCTGCAGCTTCCTCTGGTCTGTACCACACACATTTCAAGGCACAAAATCATCCCAGAGTAAGAAATTCACCTCCCCATCACACGAATTGGCAGCGCTTTTTTATGGCAGCCGGCACCTGCCAGGCAGCCCACGCGCGATGGGGTCAGTCCCTCACATACAGCACTTAAGACATATATAACCTTCCAGGCGGGTTTCTGTCTCGCTGGTCCCTGGCTTGCGATGCTCGTGTTCAGCAGTCAGGGATGACGGGGAAGCGTGGCAGCCACCAGCAGGAAGCCACAGTGGGGACTGTCCCTACCTCCTGCCTTGCTGGGCAGACCAGCAGGCTTAAACTCCGGAGCCTGCAGAGCATGACTGGGCAGGGCTCGTAACCCCCAGCGCTGGGGAAAACACCAGCCCAACCAAAAGAGGAGACTGCTGGGTTTAAACCCAGCCGTGAGGCTGCACCTCTCCCGCAGCTCCAATTCCAGGGAGTGTGGCCAACAGTGGTGGGGAAGGAGGACCCCCACAACCCTTTGCAGCAGGACATGGGTGAAAGGAGATGCTGGAAGCTGTCACCACTCTGCCCAGGCAGTGCTCCGGGCACAGCACGGCATGGCAGCCTGTGATGGCAGCCCAGAGCTTATCCCCTCTCCCAGGGTAGCCCCAAGGAAGCACCTTCTGCTGGTTACTGCTTGCTCAGTTGGGGGGATTGGTGCTTGGGGTGTCTCGGAGGGGTTGCAGGTTGTCTGAAGGTGCCTGGGCACAGCACGGAGCAAGGCTGAGCAGCAGGGCTGGGCCGGCTCCACTGCGCCATCACGTCGTCAAAGTCCCACTGTGAAGAGAAAGGAACAAGCGGTGCCACAGGCGGGTGCGCGGGAGCCCCGGGGCAGCATAGGGCCTGCACCGCCTCTTTCCAAAAAGGGGAATTGGCTATGTTTGAAAATAGAAAGTCTTTGGTTCTCCCTTTCTCCATGTCAACACAAGCAAAGCTCAAAGCAGAACAACGCTGGTTTCTATTTTTCTCATGTGCTTCCCTCCCCACCCAGGCAACATGAGGATAGGGCTCAGGGGCACATGGGGTGGTGGCCAAGTGGAGCATGTCAAGTGAGGCAGAATCCCTTTTCCCTGGGACCCCCACAGCAATGGTTCCTGAGCATCCCCCTGCACTGCCGTGAGCACAGCCAGTTCCAAGAGCCACCAAGCAGAGAGAACCCTTGCTAAAAACCCTGTGAAGCCCCAGATGAAGCTCAGGCTGGTTCACCAACACCAGCCAACACAAAAGGGCTCTGCAGAGGGTTCCAGCTTCCCTTTGCTCTGTGCAGACAGCAAAAGCCTGGCTGGACTGTGGGAACTTCCCATCAGGGGCATGATGATGTTTCTGTTTCTTTGTCTCAACTGCTATGACTCCCAAGTGACAAGGGGCCGGGGATCAGAGCGGAACATTTCCATGAGGACAAACCCAAGTCTGCTCCACCTGGCAAGCACAGCCCTCCCTCCCTGATACCACCCACGGGACAGACCCTTTGCCTACAGCCGCAGCAAGAAAAAACACTGCGGCAGAGTTCCTCGGACTCAGGCGCAGTTTCTTTTCCTCTTGTCCTCACCCTGACCTCTCTTTTGGGTACCTCAGGCATTTAGCCCTGACAGAGTATACTCTGAGGTGGCCTGGGGAGCTGCTCCCTGCCTCTCTCCCATCAGCTCAGTGATATCTTTCCCCACTACTTTTGCTGCAAAAAAACACCAAACCAAAAAACCCCCCAAACCTCAAGACAACACTGCTCCTCACAGACATGTTGGGTAGAGGAACCTGCTGGGGCCAGGCAATGGCATAAAGCTCAAGGCAGCAGGGAAGGAGCTGTAAGCAGGGTGGGGGGGCGGGGGGAGGGAAAGCAGCTTCTTACTTTAAAGCAATGGTGTTTCAGGACAACCAGCAAAGAGCTGCTTAACTTTGGTAGAAACAGCCTGAGAGGCTCCGTACCCAGTTCCTCACTTGCCAGGGCAAGAGCTACTTTTCCCACCGTGGTCCTCTTGACCACCTTCTTGAGCAGGCTGGCTGGGAACAGCTAGTTCGTGTGCCACTCTGCAGGGGTGCGTGTGGGGGCAGTCCCTGGGGACCTGCACCTCTGCTGGGATCCCTAACTGGAACAGGACCCAACACTGCTGTGCTGGGGCCGCCCGCCTGCGCGGCGGGGGCTGCTCTCCCTCTGCCTTGGAAAGGCCGGCCCCTAACGGCAGGAGAGAAGGATTTCAGCCTCCTCCAGAGAAATAATAAAGTAGTTTTGAACCAGGCGGTGACTGCAGAAAGCTGGCGAGATGCTCCCACAGCAGCCCCTCTCTGCGGGACTCCCTGGTGCAAAAGTCATCATCCCACCGATCCTGAGGCTGAACCAGGAAAAGATCAGAGATGCCTGACAGCCACAGGGCAGGGTCTGCAGTGGGGTGATAGGCAAAGGACTTTTTTTGTGTAGCACTGGCTCTGCCGAGCTGAGGGCAGTGAGGCTCGTACATCACCTGCCGTGGACCGCAGTGTTAGAAGAGCCACAGCATCCCACAGCAGAGCAGCTCGGGGATTTGCAGTGGGTGAGTGCATCCTGGCATCCCCCTCACTTGCTCACCCACGATGCTTCCATTTTCAGGGATAGAGTGAAAAAAATATTGGTCTCCCCAAAACAGACTCTGCAAAGCATGTTTTCTAGTAGACGGATAGCTAGGCAGCAGCTCTGACATGCAACGGTAGTCCTGTGTGTGAAGGACAGCCCCAGCCTTCTGGACCTCCAGGGTAGAACTGGAACCAGTGTTACACCAGGGTGACCTGCACTGAAACCCTCCCGCAGCCAACAGCAGCAGCCTGAGTGGAAAAAGCCCTGAGGAGAAACTAAGCAAGGCTACCAGGAGGTAGCAGAGAAGCTCTGAAAAGGTACAAGCCTTGCCCCTCTCCTGATAATAAAACTCCACTAACTAGTAGGCAGTCAAAAAAGAGAGAAGCCAATGTAAAACCACCAAGAGGAGCCCTGTGAAATCCCCTCATTTCACAGCAGCTTCTCTGCAGGACCAAGTCAGCTACAGCTCAGAGTAAAAAGACCTATGAGAGAGCCTGGGACAGCCTGGAGCTCACCCTGGCTCCAGCCTTTTCAGGAGTGGCCGTGGACGGGGACTCCCCGGGTGGGCAGGGAAGGTTGCGAGCAGGGCTGGCACACTTGTGCGAGGGGATGTGGAGATGCTGTGGTGGTTCACCCGCACCTTGACAGAACAAACTAGTCTCCACGCTCCTTTTCGAGCTTTGCTCTGCAGAGCAGCCTGTGTGCCTCGGCAGCGTCCTGGGCATTGCTCTGGGATGGACCTGTCCGAACAGGGCTCTAGACCTGTCCCTGGCACTAGGGCTGTCACTGTATGGGGTGGATGGCTTAATGTACACGCTGCAGCAGGGCAGAGCCCCAAGAGAGAAGAAACAGCATCTAAAGAGCCAGGAGCAGGCACTGACCTCGAGCTCCGAATTCACAGAGGCGGCGTCGGAGGAGCTGGATGAGGAGAGCCCAGCACGCAGGGCTGGGAGCAGGGGGCAGGCAGGTGGCTGCGGTGGCACAGGACCTGCTGCACCTGTCTGTGCGTCCCCGGGCAGCCTCACCACGCCATAACCAGTCTGATGGGTGGCAGAAAGCAAGAGGAGGACATCAAAGGGAGACATCACTGGGGAGAGCACCAAGACCCAGCAGCCCCGCTACATGCACAGCACCTGGGGGCTCGCATTGCAAAAGCATCTGCAAGCTGCCGGCCTCTCTGTGCTATGCAGGACAGCAAGACAGATGCATCTACTCCCCTCCACCCCCAATCTGTGCACACACCCCACAGCCATCTGCAGAGAGCCCATTCTCTGCCAGAGGGGTGAGCGCATCCCTGACGCCCCCCCTCCCCAGATCCTGCCCCAGCCCCGCAGGGTGCACCGAGCCCAGGCAGCCTCTCACCTGCTGCACCAGCCTGATCATCAGGTCTAAGTAGTGGCTGGTTCCCACCATCCTTGGCCCAGACCTGGGTTTTGGAATCATGTTAAGGGGGGCCCAGTTTGCAGCCTGCAAAGGAGAGTGAGGCATGTCAGCTCCAACCAGGAGAGCTGCGCCCACACCGCAACCTGCAGCAAGGGGCACAGCACCCGTCCCCATCCAGCAGCAATGTCGCTCCAGCCACACCATGAACCAGGGACTTGGGTGGGTGCAGGATGGCGCTGACACGTCTGGATCCTGCAGCTGGGCCCTCCCCACCTCCCAGAGGGAGTGAGGAGGAGGGGGGCGGTGAGGGACCCCCACCAGCCTTCCCTCTTGCAGCGACCACTGCTATTTACTTGCTAAAAGCAAGTTTGTGGCAATCCCTGCACCCAGTTTTGCCACTTGGGCAGGCAGTTTTCTCCAACTAGCTGATCTCTGGCTATAGTAGTTACAAAGAAATTCAAGATTTACACACGCACACACATTGCTCTAAATACCTGATGAAATTTTGGCAAAGCTGCTTCGCCCCCTCCAGCTGGCGGGAGGGGAGCAGTGGCAGGACCCCACAAACTTGCTCACCATTTTCAGCCACTTGTAATGTACGTCATCCATGCCAAACCTTCATGTTCAAGTTCATAGCTTTTATGTTTACAGAAACAGACTACGTGTTTCTATGAAATTAGTTGGAAAAATTATTAATGTATCCACTAAGTTATGGAAGACCTCCCTCCCTTTTGTATGTTCTTATGGTAACGTGATGAAGTCATTAATCATTGAGCACCTAAGAGCTGCACACTGATGCCAAGCTGCTCTCAGGTCAGTACAGCAGGAAAATGTTTGTGGCCCTGTGGTGAGCATGATGTTGCCAGTGCCAGCCATGCCCTGCAGCATGCTGACCCCTCCGTACCCCTCCTCCATAGGGCCCTGGCCCCCAACATCCCTCCACCCTGCCCTGGGGAGGCAGAGCAGTAACAGCACCCAGCAGCACAGCTCTCCCACCCTTCAATCAGAGAGGAAGGGGAAAAAACCCCCAAACCTCTTCTTCCTCTGCTCCTCCATCATTTTCCTCTCCCTCTCCAGCCAGGGGGCCCCAGGCGTCGGCGACCTCTGGTACAAGCTGGTGGCTCATCTGGCTCTTGCCCACGCAGATGACAAACAGGAGCTGAGCCCCCATTAAGGGTATTTCTGGAGCGACAGCATAGGCCCCACCCCACCCCAGTTCCACAGCCCAGGCACCAGGACCAGGAGGGGAGCAGTGCCCAGTCCACCTCCGCATCCCAGCCGAGTGCCCTGGGAAATGAACTGGGAAAGGATACGGCCATGTCCAGCGCAGCCGAGCCCAGAGCGATCAGGAGCCAGGGCAGGGCCCTCAGGATGTGCTCAGGCTGCTGGTTGTGGGTGACAATCGCTGCTGCGTAGAGCACACCGGCTGTGGCTGAGCAGATGGTGGCCCACAGCCGCCTCCGTGGGCATGGCTGCCCCCTGCACTGAGCCACCCAGAACCTGCTTTGGAGCCACAGATCCCATCCCTGGCCAGGGACACCGCTGCAGCTGGCACGGGAACCCTGCACCCCGCTGGGAAGGGGGCTGCTAAACAGCCAGTAAGGGCTGTGGACGTGGGCACCTCACATCCCCCACCAGGGCTTTTGCAGTGGGATGCAGGAGTCACCGGCATGGCTGAGGAGCTCTGCCTGGGACTGGGGGGCATAAGGGCAGCCATGCCAGGCAGACACTTACTGCTCTGGAGAGTGTGGGGATCCTGGCCGTGAGGGCAATGAGGGCAGAGAGCAGCCCCAGGACAAAGCCCAGCACTTCCCTGTTGTCCTGAGGGAGGGAGAAGAAACAGGGGAGGCAGGGGAACACCTCCATTACAGCCTGCCCAGAGAAGGGGTCTGGAGAGAGCCCAGCGCACACCTCCTCGTGGGACCCCTGTCCCCACCACCCCCCGCCAGCTGCTCCAGGTCCCCCGACAATCCCAGGCACTTCACCCCCCTCCTGCCAGACCAGAAGTGTGCGGGGCTGCATCTCCCGGCCCCCATCCCCTGGGGTGCAGGGGCTGGGTGGGTCCTAGGGGATCAAAGAGCACCCCCGGACCAGCCTCGGGCACCCCAGGAATACAAAGCCCCAGGGAGCTGAGACACCAGCTTGGGCAGTGCCAGGGGTGGTAAAAGGGAAAATGTAGCAGGAAGAACCCACTGGTGCTCAGAGCCCGGCAGCTGCCTGTGCTGGCCCAGGCTCTGCCCGCTGCCCACCCGGCCTTGGGGGGACGAGGAGAGGGCAGCTCACCTCGAACACTGCCCCGAGCAGCCTCCGCCGGGCTCCCTCCAGCCGCTCCAGGGAGGGCCAGGAGCTGGGGGCCAGCAGAGACCTGGCAGCACCCACAGACAGGGGCAGGGCGAGGCCGAGCAAACCATCCCGCAGCCGCCGCCTCCTCCGCCAACGGGGTGAACCTGTGTGGGACATGGGCTCACTTTCAGGTTTTTCCCCATTCTGCCCTTGTGGGCTGTGCTGGGTCCCCCACTCCTCGCCCATCCCGGGGCCACCCAGCCACCCCCTGCTCACCCAGGGTGCCACACTGCTAGCCCAGATGCTGCTGTCCCCAAGGTGCCCGTGCCAGGCTGGCCAGCCAGGGGCATGTGGTGCTCCCCGAAGCCCTCAGCTCAGAGCAGGCTGTTGCCAACCTGTGCCAATGGCAAGGAAGGGTATCCCTGCACGAACCTGCTGTCTTCTGGGACTCAAGCGGGCACGGGGGAAAGAGGGTGAGCAGGAAGCGGATGATGTCAGCCATGGCCATGTAGGCACCCGTGAGGATCTGGTAAGTGACACAAGGACACAAATGCAAAACCTCAGGCAGCAGCTCACAGCCCCCCCACGTCAGGGGTTGCATTTGCCGTGCTGTCTTGAGCCAGGCTGCCAAAATCCTCCCCCTCCAGGGCAGTAGAGCAGCACCTCTGACAGGTCGTCACAGGTCCCACAGCCGTGGCTGGGTAGGGTGCAGCATGGAGTCCCCACCCTGCCACAAGGCAGCTTTGCTCACCTGAACGCCGAGCTGGCTGGCGAGCAGTGCTCCGAGTGCATTGCAGATATGGCCCAGGAAGCTGTACAGGAGGCAGAGGACAGAAGCCTGCCGCCAGCCCTGCCCCGGGCACCCACAGGACAGCCTAGGGCAGAGGGACAGGCTGCTCCAGCCATGCTCTGCACTGCAAGATGCCGGAGCAGTGCAGCCCCGCAGCCTCCCACAGCCCAGCCCTGGGAGTTACAGTGAGCGGGCAGCAATCCAGCACAGTGCAGCCAGCATCCAGAGCCCCCAGGACACACAGCCCGGCTCCCCGGCCAGGCAACCTGCTGGCCAGGCAGCAGAGCCACTGTGCCCTGCAGCCAGTGTCCCCAGCATGGCTGGCTCTGAGCCTCTCTTGGCAGGGAGTGCCACCACCCACCCCGCAGGTGCGGCACCCAGCACCACCTCCACCCACAATACACCACCCAGCAGCTCCCCAGGGCTAGAAGGCACCATGCGCTGCTGGGAGTGGACTTGGGCTGGAGTAGGGCTCCCTAAACTAGGCAGAAGAGACCTGGAAGAGAATGGCAGCTCCAGCTCCTGCCCTGCAGGGAGGAGAGTTGTAGTTCATTATGCAAGCGCAAGATTCGGTAAACGGGAAGTTCAGCTTCAAACCATATTCCAAAATTGGGTGTGCATTTCTGCTGCAGGTATCAGTGCAGCAGGTAACAACATCAGCCAGGAAAATTAACTACTTGCATTATAAAGCACAGTCCCTTTAAAGGGGAGGTAGACTGCTGGGGCACTGAAAGTGCTGCGGATCCCAAAGAACAGACTGGAGCCCGTTGCAGCCCACACACTCCCTCTACACACACAAGGCGCTTTAAGAAAACTGCACTCAAAAATGGAAAGTTGCCTTCTGTGGAAAGCAATGAGAGCAGCCGAGAGAGGGTCACTGAGCAGGTGGCCAGGGCAAAGCACAACATCTCCTTTGTGCAGACTCCTGCCAGCAGCGCAGTCCCCACATTGCCTCACGCCTGCCAGCTGCTCATATGCGCCGTGTGGAGCTGTCAACATGGCCCGGCCGGCATTCCCCAGCAAGGGTAGGGCAGGGTGGATGCGGTTCAGCAAGAGACCAAACCACCACAGGAAAGCATTAATTTAACCACAGTCCTTGCCTATTACCCAGTTTGCCCACTGCTCAATAGCAGCATAAAATATTAACAAGCCTTTGGGTCCACAACTCTTGTTTATGGTCCTTCTTCTATTGAGGCAAGAGTCCTTTAGCGCAGCAAGGAGCAGCCTGCATTTAACAAACCTGAGCAAACATTATTTTCTCAGTCGTATTTACATTATCCTCCATTCACTCACGCAAACACTGCAAGTGGTTTGGCAGGTCTTGTGGCCAAAACTTTCTGCGAGCAGCAAGCAGAGTTGTCCCAAGCCTCAGGCCCTGGGGATTGCTGTTATTCACTAGGTTTGGAAGGGTCTACACCAGGACACAGCCTATCCAGCAAGGAGGCTCATGGAGACCCAGCTGGCAGCAAAAGGCTGAGAATGCAAAAGAAAACTCAGTTATGTGCAACAAGAACTAAGAATTCAAAGTGCTCTGAAAGCAGAGAAATAGAATAGAAAAAAATATTTTAAAACTTCAATAAAGTATACCCCCAACTTCAATTTGACAGGTAATTTGACAGATAATACCTTCACACAAGACAGGACAAAAAGAAATGGGTGTTTCTGAGCAATCAGGTCCCTGAAATATTACAAGGGACAAAAGCAGAAGCCATCCCTCCAAAGAGGGTGGGGAAATCCAGAGACAGATTTGTTTAGGGCACAGCCTCTTCAGGAAACAAGACAGAAGTCATCTTCTCCAAGAGAACCAGATTACATAGTCTCCCCTGAGAATCCTACTTTCCGCTATGGTACACTGACTTAAAATACCATTGATCATATTCATTCAGTGTAATTATGCTTTAGTTTTACAGGTGGCAGGGAAATATCTTCCCTCCAGTAATGTAATTAAGAACTTGAGAGCAGGGACTCCAACGGAAGCAGAAGCCAAGGCGAGAGCTCTGCTGTCAGGGGATCCTCTGCACACACAGTGCAAATTGGCGGTACAGGACAAGCAGACCAAGGGTCACAAAGCCAAAGCCAGCTTGGTTGCATGCCCCACATCTGCTGTGGCTTTGCTCAGCAGTTGCTTTCATCTCTCCATCCACACTTAAGGCCTGGAAAGTACAAAATTACAAGGCAGCAATTCCTTTTTTAGTATCAGAGACCAATGTCATCTGTTACTCTGCTTCACCACCTAAAAACAAAGCACGATTTGTCTTTGCAAGCCTTTCCTGTCCTATCATTACTCCCTGTGCTACATTAGGAATGAAGAGCGCTGATCAAGTTCACAAACATTTTCTCAGCAGGGTGATCAAGGAGTAAATCTCACCTTAGCCCGACCCCAAGTAAGTACAGTCTTTCTAGCATCAAATACTAATGTATGCACTAAAAACTGCTATTATGACACTTCTGTGACTAGGTCAGTGCCTAACAGGTTAGTGAGACAGAACATGACACCATATAGGAAGTAAAATCTCAAATATATTTAAGGACAAATTAGCACCAGGTTTTTGGCCGGTCACATGGAGCTAAAGTTTTAAAGTACCAACAGGAGGTCACACAGAAAAACAACTGATACCAGCTCAGTGTAAAGGACATAAAAGAAGCATTTTCCTTGCATGGTGTGCTGTGCTCTGCTCTGCCTTAAGCTGGGAAGATAACGAGTGGTTTCAGTAGCGATTCTACAGAATAGGGCTGGTATAGCAGAGAAGGAAGAGGGCAATAAAGATCCTTTTACCTTATTTTTCAACACACTAAAGTGTTCTGTCAAATCAATAAACAAGCTTTTTTTAAAAAAAAAAAGGGATGAGCGATAGTGTTTCAAAATGTAACAAACATCACTCATTGAGATTCAACTGTTTAAAGATTTTTGTCAGTTTTACAGGGCTTGCTTTGATCTCAACAGCTATAAAATACATCCTTTATGGAAGGAAAAAAAAAAAAAACAAAAAACCACGTTTCTGCATGGCTCCATCTGCTCCCATTGAAAGGATGTTTCAGCAGCAGTCAAAGGTCTGGGCTGGCTTCCAGATAACACAAATAACCAGGTCTCTTTTGTTCTCAGAAGGGATGAGCTCCAACTATCAGAGCTCACACTTACCCCCTGCACAGGCCAATTCATAGCACGAAGCTTCCAGGTGAGCTAGCAATGCCCACTTATCCTTTTTCCCCCCTCCTTAGTTCAGGCCTGCAGGACAGTGCAGTCCGTGCCCTGGAAAGAGCAGATACCAGTGCCACAGCTAAGCCTCCAGGTGCTTAGTGATCCTGCGAATTTTCTCCTTCTTGTTCCTGTTTCCGTGTTTTTTCCAAGGCTTTCCTACCACATTCCCAGGATTGGGTGTAGTCACAGGCACAAGGCCACTGCCGGGCCGGTATCCCATTGCAGCCCGGACCCCTTTCATCAGGGCGCGAACGTTCTCCTGGAAGAGGAGACATAATCACCAGTGACCAACAAGAAGATATTTAACGACAATGAACTGTGACATGTTAACAAAACCAGACACAGGCAAGCTCAAACTCATCAAGACCTGCTCAGCCCCCAGCTCCAGAGCTGCAGAAAAGGTCACACCACACAGCTGAGTCAGAGCCTGCCAGCACGCTCCAGTTCTGTCTGCAGCCGTGCCTCGCTGCGCCAGGTCTGCCACTGCAAGCAGAGGCGGTACACTGACGAGACACTGCGCTCCGACAGACATTAGCTACGGCACTAGGATTGATTCTCACAGTTGCTGCTTTGCACACAATGAATTATCTTTGCAAATAAATCTGGCGTCTGTGAAAGCCAGAGACTAAAATAACTTGCTCAAGTCTGGAGCGTGGGTAGCACTGCCGGGGCTCACAGCTCGTGCCAGCACTTTGGGCAGCCAGAGGAAGAGTCTAGTAATCCCAAAAATTCTTTTCAGGTCACAGTTTTCCAAAACAGCTCACTGTTTTTTGAAAAGAGCCTGAGTCCTTGTTTTCAAAATGCACGATTGATTATCTTTAGCTGTGTTGAAACAAATACTGTTCATATCCAGCTAACCAAGCAGAATGGATCATGCTATCTATGAGCCAGCCTCTTCACTGCTGAACACCTTGTTCTCATCTTTGTCAGGTGTGCAGACTTCATCAGTTATGGATTTGACATTTCATTAATGAATTTTTTCAGTAGCGTAGGGGCAAAACAGATCCCTGTGGGACCTAATAAGAAGCATACAAGTTAAGAAAAATTCCTATTTTCCACTTCATTTTGAGATTTCTCAATTAGATTTTAGATCAGTTTGTGTTCTTTTCATCCAGTTTCAGGTTCCGAGTCAAAACAACCATGTAGTACTACATCAATTATCTTAAAGAAGCTTATCATGACCCTTAAATACACCATCTCAAGAAAGAAAAGATAGTTTGAAGGAACTGTTAGTCCAAAACCACGTTCCTGGTTGGTCCTTGTGTCACACCACCCTCCTTCCTTGTCTTTCTTCCCAGTCACTCTCCTGTTTGCTCAAGATTGGTGTTAGGCCCATAATGATGAGGGTCACCCCACTGACCTTTTAAAAATCAACTATGTGCACCTCATTAGTTATCTTTCAGTCACCTAAGACATTCCCAGTGATTTAGGAGATAATAAAAAAACCAGAGCACTCTTGGGTAGAAATTACACGCAGATGCCAATGGCATCTAACACCATTAATTCAAACCAGCACCTCTCCACCCTCAAAGCTATTTTTTCCAGTAACTATGACACGCCAGTGCTGCTGTAAAAACTCCTAGAATAGATCTCCTCCAGAATTTACCTGGTGGAAAAATGTTTTGTCCACCACGTTTTCAATTTGTTTTGCTTTGGTATTCTTCTCAAGCTTCACCTGTCCACTGGCCTGCACAGTTCTGCTCTCTGGGCATCTTTGATGTTGGTGCTGAAAATCATTTGGGTCAATGCCAGGAGGTGGATGGCAATATAACAGCTTCCCCTGTGAAAGCAATGGGATACAGTTTTTACCAAAAAAACCCCAAAAAACAAAAAACAAAAACACAAACAAAAAACCATAAAAACCCCACCAAACAACCAAAAGCCTCAGAGAAAGACCCAAAGAGGAAAGAAAACAACTCCAAAGCTAAGAAGGGCCCTGGAAGTCCAGGGGCTCACACTGGCAGAATAACTATCAGTACACTTGATTTCTCCTCCCAGGCAACAACTGGATTCATTTCTAAATTAAAAGTACTCTTCTACCTCTACTTCAAAGCACCATTTCCAGCTGCAAACAATACAGTGCAAAACTCTCACGAGTACTGGAGGATCCTACTAAGAAACACTCAACAATAAGTTGTGGAGAAGTGCTGTAGAAGCACGCAGTATTACAACGCTCATAACTGTGGTCCTTAGCACCAAATACTGATCCAACTATACAAAATGGGTTTGTTTCCTGAATATCTGCTGCATGTTTTAGAGATATGATAATTTATTTAGCTAGCACCTTATTTTTAAGCAATCATCTTTTTAAGAGTAAGCAGCAGGAGAAATTTCATTTATTCCTTTAAAACATAAAAATAGCACAATTTAAAGAGTATTTTACTATATGCTGATTTTATCCAGAGAAATAGAATTCGTTTTCTTGTCCTCCTTCCTGCTCCAATGAAACCTCCAATTCACCTCCCAGCAGGAAAGAAAACCGAGATGTAGGAAGCACTTACACTGACATAGTCTTTTAACACATATCGAGCTGATCTTGGCTGGTCTGGCTGTCCATGAGCTGTCATAAAGCCTCTCATATCTGGAAGACAAATCCAAAGTACATTCTGTGTCAGTACAACGAAGCATTAACACATTCTTCTCTGCTGCCTAACTGCACATTTGTATCCTCTCTCCAAAAAAAAAAAAAATCACCTTAGAAAGAGGCTTCTGTTGTGGAAAGCAGGGGGGAAAGGGGAACAGTGCTGACTGTAGAGGGACTGCAGAAGCATTCTAACCTGAAAGGAATTACGAGAGCTGACATCTCCCTATCACCAGAAGCCTTTCTGGTTTTTTTAGTTTTGTTTTAAGGCCAAAGATTAACTGCATCAGAGAATCAGACAAGGGAGATAAACCTTCACTGCATTCTTCAAATATCGAATTCAAGACATAGTTGATGAGAGGTATCTAAAAGGATGAGAGCACCACACCACACTAGATGGACTGGCAGGGCATCTCACTAACCTCCTCAACACAATCACTACATCTGTCAGATGAAGCTGGCAAAGCACCACTGCAGCACACACGTGAGATTAGCTGTTAACAAAGGCCCTTCCTGAGAGACGGGCAAGTCCTAATGGGGAGGTTCAGTGCATGACAAACCTGAGTCAGGCCTAACTTTAAGAAGTTCTCCTAAGGCCACGTTCAGGACTATGCACACAGCCTAGCCAATAGGTTTTAAAGGGATCATCACTCACATCCGTATGCTGTTAGCAGCTCTTCAGCTGTTGGCTTTCGATCTGGATCCTCATCTTCCCTTGGCCTTATGATATTTATTCCATAGGTTGCTTCCAAAATGTTTCGTGGGATATGCTGGCAAACGTAAGCTAGTGAAGGAAACCACCTGGTGATTTTCAGCTGCACAAGTAACCTTGCCCTAGTCACTCCAAGAGCACACATTAAGAATGACTTTGGATTTTGTCGCAAATGAGAAAAACAATGCACATCTGACAACAAGAAAAACTTGAAATGAGATGGGGAAAGACCAACACAGCAGGGCTGTTTTATCCAATGTGTGTCCCCACTGCCCTCAACATATGAGCACACGTGCCACTAGCAAGGCTGGGAACATGCCACATCGCATACTCCAGATCACTCACAAACCCCATGCAAAGGATATTAGAGAAATGGGTGGAACATGGTCCCTCATCTGGTCTATAGGCAGAATTCCAGAACAAATCATTTCTGCCTTGGTAGAGATGAAAGATGGCATCACCAGACCAGGGCAATCACAGAGGCACAGGCCAGGCTCCACATACAGGGTCTACACAATAAACAACCGATGAGTTCACCAAGGCAAGTCAGTGTCCATGGAGGAAAAAAGGAACAAAAAAGAAAAAAAAAATCAAATGCACAAATGAAACAAGGATGCAAATGTGAATAAGCAGAAATTCTACTAGCACAGACATGTGCCTTGCTGGCCCCTGCCAATGAATTAAAGAAATCTGATGTGGAAGACAGCAGCACTTCCAAGGTTCATAAATAAGGTGTCCAGATGGGGGCAGCAAGATCTTCAGCTCTCCAATCTGATGGGAGAGAAGAAAGCACTCCAGAAACCTTTAACTGTGTTGGACCTTTTGAAACAGATAGGACATTACACAAGTACAAATCCCACAATGCTCATTATAGCACTGGAGTTACTACCTCAAAAATCGAGCTCGATCAACATGAAAACAGTGGACTTATTCACAGCAATGACTGCGGACAAGAAGGACTGTTTGAAAACTCAACCTTAAGCCATTCAGAGGAGCATTTGCCTTTCAGAGGTTCTATCCTCATGACTGGTGGTAAAAAAAAAGAAGGGCCAAGCTACTTAAATAAAAATCGGGAGATGGAAAATATCTCCCATTGTGCAGCAGCTCTCACGCGTGACTCTCAAACTGTAGCAAGACTTTGGAAGCAAGAACTAAAGTTCCAAAATTATATACATCAAGCCTACCCCACTCCAACCTACTCTGCTGGGCAGAGTTCTCAGTGAGCCTACATGGTTGCAACTAGTTCATAATGAAATGCTCTTCCACTGGGGGCAGGGGGGACAGGGACGACAGGACAATAAAAAGAACAATGCTCTTTGTTAGTAATACCTGAAAGTGCTTTGTACGGCCTGGTGTAGCAGACACTGACACCTTCTTATTTCCAAGGATTGTGTTGATGGTTGAACTTTTGCCAACATTAGGGTAACCCACCTAGATGACAAAGAAGTGGTACGGTAACAGTGATATCAGGCAGGGCAATGCCAGAAGACTGGCAGAGCTCTGACAGAGAAGTACTTTAATAAAACATATTAAAACAATTAAGGCAAGCAGTGGGGAACACTGAGCTCCAGGAACTTCAGAATTAATCTTTGCACAAAACCCTCAGTGATTTGCGGTTCCTAATTTTTTTTTACCCTTACAGGAAGCCAGGCTACAGGATGAACTTTTCTCATGGAAGACATATGGAATTAAAATTTAGATTAAGCAAGTTCTATTTAAGCACAAAGTCCAACTCACCAGCCCAACATTTACTTCCCCGTCCTTCACCCTCGGTCCTTTGTGCATGGTTTTGAATATCTCTAGCAGCTCATTTCTCTGTACCAGATGGCTGAAGTTCCTGATGTTCCTGTTCTGCTCCTGCACTACATGCTGCACTGCAGCACCATCAGTCCTGCTTTCCATCCTCTCCAGGGCAGTAGCATTTACTTTGACCCCACCTTCATCTTCAGAACAGGTTTGCCAGGCCTCCTCTTCATCATCTTCACAGTCTTCATATTCATCACTACTGTCATCATCACTAACCAGAACTTGGTTTATGGTTTGCAAAGCATTGCCCGTGGATGTGCTTTCTGTGCTATCTTGTGCTGTGTCATCTTCTTCTTGACTGGAGCTTTCATCCTCAGAATGACTCGGATCCTCTGCTACATCTTCAGTGTCTAGCTCCTGCATGAACAGTTATTTCGTAGGTGAAATGTAAAGACAACAACAGTAAGTCTTGCTGTTGACTGCAGTTGCTGCAGCGCAGTCTGCTAATATCTTCTTATTAGCCAGATCCCAAGGACTGACAATTCACTCCTTACATCACACAGGTTTTTTTTAGGGGTCTTAAGTACAATGTAGAAACAACTAGCCCATTTTAGGAGAATGACAAAAGTATTCCAAGAGGGATTGTTGGCTTCATTGTGAAGTCGTTAGTGGTTTCTCTCCAGAATCACAACTGTGAACAGGCACACACCCACAGCACCCTTACACACAGCAGCAGCAGAGCCCAGGAATTTTTTTTTTTTTAATTATCAAGTGTTCCTAGTAATAGGAATGAATGTAAGACAGACATTTTCGTAACAACAGTATCTTGAACTTTCTCTCCAAAAAAGAAAATAGACCTAACACTTTCAGTCTCACTTTTAAATCAATCTGTAAAAACATTTTATCCAAGAACTATGAACCAGCTACACAGATTAGGTATTTTTGAAAAGAGATATGGAATATTCCATAGCTGAATAGCGAGGGCTGTAACAGATGAACCAAGTAAAACCCAAAAGTGGGATTTACTGATAACACATAACTTGAGGCAGCAGCAGTTTGTTCCACTGGGCAGACTGGACGAAAAAAATCCTCTGCACAGATAACCACGTCCCTCACAGCATCCCTCTTGGAAAGGATTCCAATTCATTCAACAAGTTAAGAGTTTGCAAACAGATCTACAAGGGCTGTTTCTGTGGCTGTTTATCAGCAACCTCAAGGAACAAATACTGAATTCCAGTTCACTATTATTTATCAAGTCATTAACCTTGAAAGAGAAATTGCAAGCACCACAGTGACTGAAGGGTGTACCACTTTGTTCACCATTTTACTCGCCTCACTTTTGTCTCCAAATCAATCATTAAAACACTGTTTTACAGACACACAGGTCCTTAGAATAATCCTTCCCTGAGAAAAGGCCTGTGCCTTTCCTAGAAAGGTATACAGGTATATCACAAGCATAACTGCAAAGCAAGTTATCAGAGGCAGCCAGCACATACCCAGTTGGAACTGGTCATCTACGGTACCTTTAATTCTCCGGACAGCCGTCTGCACTCTGCCAAAGCTGACCAGAACACCACCTTAACACCCTCTTTCTCAAAGAACTGTGCCCAAGCAGCCCGCTGCTCCTCACTCAGCAAATCTGCTTTGTTTATCAGGATCATGTTCTCCTTGTCATTGCTGACTTCCTTAACATAACTTTCCTGAAAAAAACAAGAGAAGGATCAGTTTGTACTCTGGTTTAGACTCCTCCTCCCCCCAAGGAGATACAAGAGCAGCAGGACAAGTTACCCCATCCAGCTCCACACAAGTGTAGCTAATTTTACTGTCCCCTGGGCTAGATGGAACTGGTGTTTAGCAGACAGCTACAAGAACAAATTGGAGCATGCAACTACTGCAATACAGGTTGTTTCTGGCCACGCGTGCAAACACCTTGTCTGCCTAGAGCTATAACAAGATATTAATCTCCACCTCACAGCAGGAACTCCTAAGATTAACTATTTGGGCAATTTTGTATCTCATTGACGCACAGTGTTCTATAGTCTATCATTACAAAGTTGTCACTGCAATAATTCTTGATCCTTCTCTTTCAGCACAGTAATCCTCACCCATTTTTATTCCACTATGCTTTTATCAGAGTGATTCCTTTAAGTGCAGACACTTCCAGTGGGTAATGAGGAGCAATATAATAATTTCAATATAATGTCTGCAGAACTGCCTCTAAATCCACAACACTGTAAAATATCAAAAAACATTGAAGAAAAATAATTCAATGCCAGAATACTTGATTAAAGAAGACATCCAGTTAGGCACAACAGCAGAACAGCTTCAAGGTAGCTGAATGTGTTAAAAAATAAATCATATAAACCCTAAGAAATAAAATGAAGACAACATTCAAGAAAGTGGTTTACTTACCAGATCTTGGCATCTGAACAGAAGGGGGTTTCTAGCATCTACTATCTGGACAACAACATCACTGGAAAAATAAAAGAAAGCCCCATAAAGTACTCTTTCTTACCTTGCTCTAAAGAAAGCAGCAAGACACAGCAGATTACTTGCTTTTAGGTTTTGCTTGGAATTTTAATGACTTTAACTGTATTATCCTACCTTTACTGAATTAGCAAAGCATCTTGGCATCCCACATGCCCCAACAGAGTCACGCTTATGCTACAAGCCAGCACTGCTGCATAGTATTTCTGCCTCACTTGGCTAGTTCTCCTGTACAGCCGGCAAGGGGAAAACAAGCAAGCGAATTTTGCCCATCCATCTATCCTTCAGATATGCTCAGCGGGCAAGAACCAGAGTAGTGGTATTCTATCCTTTAGAATGCTACTAAAAACTGTGATAACATAACTTTATTTCTGTCTATTTTCATCCCCAAACTGCAGCAGAGTGGCTACAGAGAGGAAGAAGAGGTGGTTTTCCTACATAGTGAGACATTCTGGAATACTGTTGTCTCCTTTGCATGGACCGGGACATACAAAGTCTCCCACAAATGACTTACAGATACCAACTGTTTGCTGTCAAGCATTTTCAAAATTTATTTTGCACTCTTCTTGTCGCACAAGGCATACAACAGTGAAAGAATTAGACTCCAGTAAAACATGTTGCTCCCCCATGCAAGCAAGGCCTTGCATGTGTGCTTTTAGGAAACGTCTTCCAAATCCAGACACCAGGCTGCCACCACACATGTGAGCAAGACTCATCAGTTCTACACACAAATTAAATGTGCTGGCTTCAGATACCAGAGGCACCCATGTCTCTTCTTTCAAAAGGAGAGGAAAAAATTTAACTACACTCTCTTCCACTAGAACTTTGTCAGGCAGGTAATTTAAAATACTGGTTGCCAGACATTGATTCTATTTGTTTGACAGGGATTTCTGTTAACTCAGGACAGCTTCAGAACACCACAAATTGAATGGAAGAATTTCAAGCCTCACTAGGCGGTTGGTTACATGTAAAAAAAAAAAAGAGGGGGGGGAATCAATAAAACCCCCAAGGGAGTCATTTAATAAGCCGCATGGGTACAAAGAAGTATTGAACAGTTACAGCAATTCAAAGATCAATACGAGAGAAAGCTGACACCATGGTACTGGGATGGGATACAGACAAGTTACTGAATCACACCGCTGGGAGCTAGTTTGAAGCAAACACAAGAAAAAGCTGACAACTGATCAAATTATGTGGCAAGGTAAGGGACTGGTCGACTTTCCTGTTTGATTCTGAGACAGCATCCTCACTCTACATGAAATAAAAAGCTCTAACAAGAGCAGAAAGGCATTAATAACACATTCCAGCCACCTCAAAACATACAATACACTTACACTACGCATCATGATACCCTATAGTAGATGCTCCCAACCCAGCTCTTCCCCAGCCAAAGACCCAGCAGCATCAAGTACAAAGCCACTTCTGTGAAAGGACCAGCTCACCGTGACCTCACTGGTGAAGTATTTTTCAATTTTAGGAAAATCAGACGAGATGATCTCAAACTTAATGACTAATGAAATTAAATGCCCCAGTTAGATTAACGTAGCAGAGAGCACTCCTATTGTATTACAGCTCAGCAAAGCAAACAAAGCTACTTCTGTGATATGACAAGCTGCTGTCTTTTGTGCACTGCTGCAATTTCTCTGCATGGCAAAAGGCCAAGAACCAAGAGGCTCTTTCTTTCCCAATGTTATTTAGTTGTTGTCCCTTGCCTCCTGCCCCTGAATGTCAGGCTGCAGCTGTGTGGTTGAGAAAGAGGGGGAAGGGTTAAACTTGGCAAAAGACCTCAAAGACACATTCTCAAAAGAGGCCTGCTACACAGAGTTACTGGAAGAGGCCAAGAACAGCAGCATCTGAAGAATCGTCAGACGCGCACTGAACCGCCTGCAGAATCGCAGTGCTGAGAGCTACCACGTGCCACTAATCAGCTGCCCTTTTCCACATCACATTTTGATCACTTCAAAACTACATCACTTCAGTGCTGATAATAAAACATTATTAACTGCAATTGTTTTTCTTGTGCTCATACACTTGAAGCTTGACTCAAAGGCTTCAATTCAGGAAAACACATTAAACATTACTTTTAAAAAGCAGATAGTGATATTCTTTACCTTCTTTCAATGACTCTCCAAAGCTGACGCCAAAATTCCAAGTTTCGTTCAAATGGGGTTAGAATTAACTTTTTTTCTTCTTCAAGGCTAAGGCAAAACAGAGACAAGACGTCATATTTGACCCATTTCAGGCAATAAGCACATGACTAATTCTTCCTCAGATCCAGGAGGCTTTAGTTTCAGAAAGAGCTGTCAAATCAGACTCATATAGCAGGTACTATTTCTGCTACTTTGCATCCAGGTAAAGTGGTGTCAGTGGCACGGGTTCAGCAGTGACACAATGGCTCCTGACCATGCCTATGGAGAACTGGCAAATGACAGAAAGAGCAAAAACTCATCAGAAGTCTGCCTGTGAAATTTCAGAGCCACAATCGTAAACCAGGAAAGTTATCCCAAATGCCAGCAGTTATTACTCAAACGAGTACCACCTGGAAAACATAATGAATTTGGGCATGGTACCTGACATGGCTCTATGCAATCACTGACTCGCTGTTACCAGCACCTGAAGGTCTTTGCTCAGGGCAAGCGTGGGTTCACAGGGTGTGAGCAGATACCACCTAACTCTCCAGGCCAGCAGATGCAGTGCAGGACCAGCACGAGGCTGGCAGCGCTGCATTCTATTCAGAGCAGCACTGTTGCTCTTAGAAGGCATGCTCGCCACTCCTCCACTTCACAGCTAAAGGTAGAACATCACACTCCATCCTGAAGAATTTTAACTGTAATCAGTACAAAAACACACACACAGAGCTATGCAGAGCTCACCACAAAAATGTGTCTGGACTGTGGCTGGGCTGTCCAGTCTCCCAGAACAAGTACAGGGAGCCACTGACAAGACGTTACTCTTATAGGTCTAGCAAGGATAAATACAACCCACTGCTTCCTATGTCTCCAGATGCCACCAGCTACTTACCCAGACAAGTGGCATACTCACTGGGCAAGCTGTCGCCTCCATTCCAGAAAGCTCTCCCTTTCAGCTTGCTTCAAGTCCTCCGCACTGGTTGTCCTATCCCAATGTGGCCTGTAACAAGCATGTCTTGGAGTGAGTGGTCAAAAGCAGCAGTTAGACCAGCTACATTACTGCAATAAACATCCACAAAGAAGAGAGGCACCACACATTCAGCTACTCTGAGATGGTTATGGTTCAGACACATGTGCATCTATTTTCAGTAGCTTTAAGTACACCTTTTTTTCCTTGCTCCTTCTAAACGCCACTATCTGCAAGGACACTATCCCATGCACACTGGATCTCATAAAGCTGCTTTTTTCAAGCTAAGATTTGTAAGGCATTTAAGATGGGGGATTCATCTCTCTGTCCACTACGCACAGAGCTCTGGAAAGGCTTACTAGGTTGCCTGGATGCACCAGCTCCAACACTGCCAGGCTTTGATCAGGAAACCCACAAAATCGGGACAGATGGGCTGGGGCTGGCAGCACCCACATGGCAGGCTGGCACCTGTGCTGCAGGTTACAGCAAGCTTGTGCAGGCCAGGTAGCGGCTTCCCCAAGAACAGGGTACTGACAAAGCAGAGGTCTGTCCCCAGGCTTGCAGCCTGCGAGGTGCTCAGCCCACTCGGCAGAGGGGGAACCATGCCCAGCGCTGCAGGACTCGCCTCCGTGGGATGCGCAGAAACTGCCGGTTCTCCTCATGCAGCTGCCGGACACGCTGGGCCTCCTGGGCCGTGAGGAGGCCGGTGCGGCTCTGGTCTGACACGATCTGGATGTTCAGACGCTCTGCAGGAAGGACGAGACAGTCACCCAAAGCCAGCTGTCCCTGTCCCTACTGTCACCAGCCCTGCTGGTCCCTGCCAACCCTCCCCGTCCCTGCAGACCCACAGGCCAGATTCAGGACCCCATCCCCGCCTCCCCCCCCGGCCAACCCCATTGCCAGCC
>VFFE01008906.1:2320285-2357868 GCA_008921705.1 Burhinus oedicnemus | reverse complement strand
CCGGCCGCGGCCGCTCCCGACGGGACTTTTTCCCGCCCCAAGGCGGAAGGATATTGCCGCAGGCACGAGTCCACCTCGCCCTCATCGGGCCCCGCTTGCCCGTCGCCTCCTTCCTCCTCATCCACAAACTTGTTCTCGTCGTACTCGTCCACATCCACCCGGCGGAACCGCGCCGACGATACCGTGTGCTTCGCCATGGTCACCCCGCTCGCCTCCGCCCGCCGCTCCGCGCAGGCGCCCGCCGCCGCCGAGCCGCCCCCGCCCACCGCCGAGCGCATGCGCGAGCCGGCTCGCGCGCTCTGCGCAGGCGCGCTGAGGAGAGGCCGCCTGACCGCGGCGCGAGGGGGCGCAAGAGGGGCAGAAGGGGGTGGGACGGGCGCGGGCCGCGAGCTGCTATTGGTCAGCTGCGGACTCTCGAGGTGGGCGAGGTCGGTCGCCATGGCAATGGGTGCGGCCGTTACCGCCTGAGCCGTCGGTGCGTACCGTCTGCCCTGGGCTTCGGCGGGGCCTGGCGGCGGGGTGCTGTCTCCTGGCAGACCCAGGCAGCGAGGCCTCCCTGCGGACTCGGAGAGAGTACGCGATGCAGTGCGGAATCAGCTTCCGTCTCTTGCTCAGACGGGTACGAACAAGGCAGGACCCCGCCAACCTCTCCCAGGCCTGTTGGAGGCACGCAGCGGGGGTCGCACAACGTCGTGTCCATATAACGTGTGCCCCCTGGTGGATGCACGGGGTTTGGCGCTGAACTTGGAAGCTCAAGCTCAAACACCACTTTGTTACTACAAGATTTAAAAAATAGCATTGCCTTTATGTTTCTTGGCAGAAGAAAGTAATCAACCCGATCCTACAACACAGACGGCTTCTTGTGATTGGGCTAGTTAACATTTTATCAGAAAGTGCAGAACAAATATGATCTAATTCAAGAAAGCTTTTCTAAAAAAGCGCCTAGGCATTGTAAAAACAAGGGGTCTGGTGGATTCTAACATGTTTCTGCCTCTATTAGTCATAAGAGACTAAGAAAAACGTTTGAGCTTCCAAATGGGATCACCTCTGCTGAAATGAAGGGTGTTTAAGGTCACACTGGGAAACGGCCTCTTTTTTTTACTCCGATACGTAATAGCTGTGGCCACAAAAACAGTACAAAAGGAGCAGAAGCACTGACATCTACAAAATTAGCCAGTGTACTCGCGATTGACATTACCTGTTTGCTGGGGAAAAACATGTTTTTGACTTCAGTTGCCCCGTTCTTTAAGACCTTCACTATAATAACAAATACATTGAATCACAAAGTGAAAACACTGCTGTAAATGATAGGGACTTTTTTCTTTTTCAAGTTACACTTGGACTGTGTAGATCTGTGTTATCTATATTATCCTATTAGATATTTCTTACCAATTAGAAAATTACACAGCTTTGTGAGGTTCCTCTTAATGGAAGGCAGCAGCCCCAGAAAAAAATATACGTACACACACACATATATATGTGTATATAAAACCTATTATTAAGGAAACAGCTAGTGGGAAAACTTCATTCATATATATCAGCCTTACTTGCAGAACCACCTTCCTGAGAGAGGAGGAATTTCGGATATGTCATATGTTCCACCAAAGTTGCCTCAGCTGGGAAGCTACAATCCGGCTTGTGGTTGTAGCTTGTGGACTGTTGACATTTTTCTGGTAGAAGCTGGCTTAAGGGCAACAAATAAATAAATCTCAGGAGGTAATCAGAAGATACTGAGGTTTTGGCTTTACTGCTAGGGGTTTATGTTTCAAAGGTATAGGACTAAAATAAAAGCATGTTATCTTCATAATCAGTTATTTCAGACCCACACTTATTCTGTGGGTTAACTTTTGTAGGAGGTGACTTTATTGGTGGGGGGTTTTTTTGCCATCTGTGATCTCAGTTTTAGAGTTTGAAAGCAATTCAATTTGTCTAGTCATCAGAGTAGGTGTCTGCCGCTTAGAAACATTTCAGAATTATGAGTTTTATTGAATTATTCCTTTGGCATTTTTAAATGCCTTATGATGTTTTTAGGTCTAGGGTATAGATGTTCCCTCTGAAAGGGCAGAAACATGCCTGGGAAAAGGACGAAGTGTCTTTGAGAGATCGGAGGTAGCAGGCTGCCTTTCATCGCTTGGAAGGGCTGTTGGGAGGCCGGGCTAGGAGAAGAAAAGGCCTTCAAGTTCTGCTGCACAACAGGCTTTCCCTGTATTGCTTGTGGAAAGGCTTTCCTAAAATACGGTTTCACTCCTGTTAAGTTGTTAATTTGATGTGGATTTTGTTGATCTGCTAAGGTTCTTGATGGTGGAGTTGGGTGATAAAGGGTTGACCCTGGGATGCTGTACACGAAATTGCAGAGGAGGTAATGCCATGCCCCCCCAGGCAGTCTCTGCAGAGTCACCCGAGGCCACAGGCTGGAGAGGCTCTGCAAAGCTTCACGGTTCCACGCAGCGGTGGGGAAACCGTCCTCAGTGTGATAAAGCTGAGAGAAATAGATGCAGAGCGTGATTTCTGGATACCTCAACAAGAAATTGTAGATTTTACTTACACAGCAGTGGTAAGCCTCGTTACAAGGGGAATAATTTGAATAGAGTATAATGCATGTGATGTTTTCATAGGCATCTGTAACTGCATCCAGATAACCGCCCACCTCAAACAGCATAGATTCTGGATGGCTGTCTTGGTCAGTACAGTTTGTAGCATGGCCTTTTTGGACTACTGTGCCTGATAAATTCTTCAGTTCATAGAAGAGAAGGTGTTTGTTTTGGAGAGTTGCTGTTGGTCTGTATGGGAAGCCAAAGACCCTGTGAAATTCTGCATGAGGGACTCTTGCTTCTTCACCAGTCCGTATGTGGTAGGGACACTTAGCACAGATGTGGTTCTGTCTCTGCCAGCAACAGGGCTTTACCACAGTCCCCTGATTTGTCAGATACTCTTGGAAAATCATTTTCTCTCCTGGATTCATGTTCTGTTGAAAAATCTCCCCGTTTATGTGCTGTATAGCTGACAGTCCTGAATGAAAAAGGAAAGTAATATTTTAATGCAACCCTTTGTTTTGTACTTGAACTGCAAAAATAATAGGGGATAGTCTCTTCAACAATGTACTGAACTTGTAGGAGCATATAGAAACTTGATCAATGACACAGATAATAAAGGTCTGTTGCAGCCTGGGAGCATTTTTAGTTTGCAAAAACTAGCTTTTTTGCTAAAAACATGAGTAAAAAATATTTCTCTGGCTTCTGCCCTCTTACCCTAGACAGGATAAATTGCGTAATAAAAACAGCCATGCTTTTCAGGAATTGATTAGCAGATGAGCCTTATACAATCTGGCAAAGCAAACAAGTAAACACTAACAAAAAAAAAAAAGGTATAATTACCATCTCAGCAGCTCCAGCTCAGGGTAATAGTAAATATTTATCTGATTTCCTTCACTGGCTTTTTAGGATTGGTTCAGAGTTTCCACTTTAGTGATACTGCAAGCTTTCTTTTCAAAATTACATGGTGAAGAAGAAAGTTACTATTGCCTCCCCGGTTTTGGCAGTTCAGCCATAGAAGGATCTTTCCCAAAAGCGGTAAATTTGCTCCAGTTGTAATGGTGACGGCAGGCAGGCTCCTTCAGGTGTTTACAGGTGCCAAGTGCTAGGAGACGAGAATACAAACAGGATTTTCTTTTGTACGGCCAGCCACCTGTGGCAGTTAAGCTTCTGTTCCTTGCTTGTCAATATTTGTTTCCTATCTTCAGTGATTAAGTTTCCTTTGTTTCTTTAGTGCTGTTTTGATACAAGGTTTTTATAGCTGAAAGATGGATGTTGTTTTAACGCATATGTTACTGAATTTGTTTCAAGGTGATTGTTATTTCTGTATGTATCTGTCTGTTGTGGCAGCTGGGCAGAAAGCTCCTGTTGTACTTCTGCTCTCCCACACAGGCAACAAGTTTGTCCCTTCTTTAAGAAGTTTGTGTATGTCCCTCACGGAGGCTGTAATTCAAGCAAGCAGTGGGCTGTTTCGTGAGTAAGCTACATCATACCTGCTTTGCTTGGGCAGGGTTCCAGATGAGTGCAAACACAAGTTTTGTGTAGATTAACAGCTTTTGGCTCAAGCGCTGAGGCAGAGAATTATTTTTCTTCACTGCTGCTCTAATTTAGCCACTCATCATCCCTGGATCCAGTTTAATTCTGTCACTACTTTTCTGACTATGAACAACTTTTCCATCAGCATATTTTATTAGAGCTTGCTTCTGCATTCCATGTTTTTTTCCCCCCTCTCACTATCCGTAATTCATTTTCTTCTTAAATTACTAATTTGATTAATTTTGTTTTGTTTTGCACTCCTGACTCTATGCCAACTTCCATGTATTTTCCTGTGTTGGAGCTCTTTCCTGATCAAGGCCATTGTGCTGTTCTCATTCAGATTACTTCTAAAGATTGCCTGCCTGACATCAAGAGTGCTCCGTTTGTCGTTTTTGATGTTTCTGTACATTTTTGATGTTCAGTTATATTCTGTACTATGCATTGCAACATAGTCATGGCAGCGGTGTGCCTCAGAAAATGAAAAAAGTGTTTGCTACCTAGCATAAAAAGCAGCAGGTCTGAAGAAGGGAGTGTTTTTCTTTGTAGAGGGACGTTATGAGAGAGTTCTCACCACCTGGCCAGTTCTCTTGTAGGTTGCCAATATTATTAAAGACGATTTAAAAAGCTGCAAATATGGAGCAAGGTTCCGATTCCTTCTGTCACTGCTGGTATTTTTGCAGAGCTGGAATGACCACATGATGGCAATGTTGCACACCAGAGATACAGCCCATTTTATGTTTGTTAATGGAGGCAATGGCTTGAACTTTGTTTCAGTGTGTTTAAAGGGATGTCACTAGAGACACTAAAAATTTTATATCTCCCTCTAAAACTTGCATTTGTTTGTTTGTTTGTTTGGTGGTTTGGCCTGATCAAAACCCAGCAAATATTCAGTCTTCTCATTTAATAGTGTCGCATCCTTACAGGATGGTAGTCAAATCCCAAAGTACCCAGTTTGATGGATTAATTGGAACAGTGTTCCCACAACCTGAGTGCATTTCTGTGTGTACTGCACCAGCCTTTGGCTGCTTTGCCAGTACAGCCCCTGTGAGCCTGCTGGGGCTTGCAGTGACAAGGGCTGCTGGCTTTGCCTCTGTGGGCTCCAGCCTTCCCACTGCTCTGAATCCTCTGCCAGCTCTGATGAGCAGAGAGAGATGGGGAGCAGAATCCCAAGGAATCTGTGAATATAAATGGCAGAGGCTTCTCATTTGCCATGTATGTGAGTCCTGTAACTAATCATTTTGGGCGCGCAAAGAGGAAGGATGTTTCCAAAAAGTACAAGTCAAGCAAAATGGAAGAAAGCTGACACCTTGTTCTCAGAATGGACCTATTTCTGGTTTATGAGAAAGCTGAAAGTTGGTTTTTTCCTCCTTTTTTTGCATGATTTTTTCCAAAGTAGAAAAAATTGTGCAAATGTGTTACAGAAAATCTTTTAAACTTATGTATATGTGCACATACATATGGGCGTGTGTGTATGTACACATGCGTGTGGATTAAGCAGCCAACAGGAGCACTCATCATTCAGCTCTCTTGCAGAAAAAAATCTGTTCCCATGCACCATTTTATTTTGTAATACTGAACAGCTTGGTAGCATTTGTCATCTTCAAAGTAGTTTATAAATCTGACCAAGTGGATAAAATATAGACTGGTCTAAATGGCTCTCTTCCTGGTATTTCTGCTGCTTAGTGTCACTTCGATCCTATACAGGGGAAATAGTTAAAGTAGCTTCTGACTTTCAGGATGCCTAATTTGTCACAGTGATCCTGATACATCTGCAGAGGTAGTAAATGCTACAGACTTTAGGCTAAGTGAATAGTTTATATAAGTTGGAAATTTGGAATTCAGATGGTTTCAGGCTGGGAAATAGAAAATTAAGGTACTCACAATTACTTCTTCCTTTTGGTAATTTTCATCTTGATTTCAGTGTTTGCATTCCTGATTGGGAGGAAGAATTTTACCCGATCAGGTACCTAGTTTGGTTCTGTAGTTCATTATAAGATGGCTCTCTTGGGCCATTACCTCTTATTGGCACTAATCAATTGTAAAGTGCTTTGAGATCTTCAAGATACTTGGTGGACTGTGGTGTTGTGTATAGCTCCTTCTGTTTCATTCTTTTTATCCTTCAAATGCTATACCTTCAAAATATCCTTCAAAATAGTCAATGCCCTGGTATAAAAGCAAGATATCCAAACTGTTCTTTTGCTTTGTCTGGTTGTCCCATGTTTTTGAGCAGAAAGCTTGCCCACATCATCTCGAATATTAATCTTTTCCAACATGCATCCCTTTCTGAGCTCATAGGCTTTTCCACATCCTCAGATGAAATGCTTCATTTTAAATATGCTGTATGAACCTAAGGGTAAATATTAACACTTGAAGTTGTTAGGGAAAATATCATCTTCATCTATCAATTTCATTGCATGAAAGCATCATCTTGATATAGAAGATCATGTCTAATGGATATCATTAGGAACTCAAAACATGTTAAGGAATGAAACAGATCTATGTCCCCCCCCCAAATTATAATTTTAAGAAATTGTTTTATTATTAAAATGCAGGCATCTTTGGGGCAGAGGGCAGTAGCTGTTTAACAGCGCTCTACAACAAGGTATAAATGTTCACAGGAGGAACTGGAGAGGAATGCTTTATCCCATTAAAACCGCAGGGGAAAATTATGTGGTCGGTACATAATTGCTCCGGTTGGAAGTTAGCCAGGATATAAGCCATATGTTCTGCTCCTAGGGAAAAAAGACGTAATGATCAGGGCTGTGCGTTTTTTTATCCAAATATTAGCTAAAACCTGGTATCTTTTCAGGCTTAAAAACAATCTTGATCTATCTCAATGTGGTCAGTTTGGACCTGACACTGGTTTTACTAATTAAAACTTGGGATACTGAGATTTATGAAGATGCCTTTTGGAAGCAAAGTTGCATGCATTGATTAGGCAAAAGCTATTTTTTCTGATGTGTGATTATATGGAAATATGATGACTTTTTCATTCCCCTAACTAAAACATGATCTACTTCCATAGTCTAGTACAAGTATAGTTCTGTTTATGTCAGGGGATCTGGTGCTTCCCCTCAAAGCGCTGCACTCAGGACAAGAATGGTTCCTTTTTTTGCTGCTGAAATATGAGTGTTGAAATTCTGTTGTATTTCTTAGTACGGCTTCGTTCAAAATAATCTCTGTTGGAAAGCATTTTACACATGACTTCATTCAGTAAGAAGTTTATCTGAGTTCAAAGTACAGAGGAGTCACATGGTCCTTAAACACCAGAGACTTGACGTTCTTGTGCAGCCCTAAGATTTTAAAAATAAGAAGTGAAGGAAGAAGCAGAATGCTCTCCAAAACTGCTAATAAACATTTCCACATGGACAATTTAAACCTGAGCTGTTGTGGCATAACTTGCCTCCACGCTCAACAATCTCAAGTTCATTGAACACGTGAGTTTGGGATATCTAGTACTGCAGGGATGCTGGCTCACAGCTCCAGAGCAGAGCCCTGGTATTTTGCTTTCTGCCACCGGGCCATAAAGATTAGTGAGGATTTAGGTCCCGAGTTTGGAATGTTTCTTGCTCAAGCTCATGTGAAAGTCAGACCTTCACAAAACCATTCCACCAAACTTTCCTCACCTGTTTTGCCCAGCCTCAAAGTGATTTAAATTATCACCTCACTTCCAGAGATTTTTCCAGGGGTCCACTACTTTTTTTTATTTCCCTTTCTCTGTCTTTACATCTAAAAATAAGTATGTTTCCCTTGTCTTACCTATTCAGAATGGAATTTAAAAACACAAGATTTGCTTAGTTTTAAATCTTATACCCACTGATAAATTTATGATGCCTTTGATAATGAACAGCATAATGAACAGCAGCTTGCCTTCCACTTCTGTTACATTGGCATGTAGATTGGCTAAAGGCAGAGCATTCTGCTATACCCAAACTCTCTGTAATCTTGGACAACTCAATATAAAGCCGTGTTTGATAGGCAGCAGGCCTCCTGAAGTCTATAAGGTACTACAGAGTTCTGTGCCTTATGCCTGTGTCATTTACCCCCACCTCTTTGCCTGAAAATTACTGCTGGGGTTTTTTTTGTGGCATTGCTTATAATGTCACCCCAATACCACCTCTGAACCATTCCTCTCTGTAGCAGCCTCTGAGCTCTCTGTTAGCTGGGCTGGAAAAGGGGCTGGCTGCAATATGTTTCACACTGTGTAGGTCCTGATCAGCTGATGAGCAGCTAGCCGAGCAGGTAGCAGATGAACTACACTGACAGATTTTCTTTAGTAGGGACATTTTATTCCATCTCTTTTTGTCTTCTGATTTTCCAGAAGTTAGTAGGAGCCCAGCATGTTGGTGACCTCTGCTAATTTCTCAGCTGGGTTTGATGGGTTCAAGTGAGTCATTCCATTCAGAAATTACACAGGATGGAGCAGGAAGGGGGCAGAAAGATATCAGGATTGCATATGCTTTGTTTCTTTAGGATTTTAGGCTAATAACCCTACAGAAGCAGTAGAAAAAAGAGGACATAAAGGCCTATTTTATATCAGTTGAGTCAGAAGGTCTCGCTGTGAATTGCCTGAAATATTTAAGAAAGCTGAAAATATAAAAACAATGGAAACTTTGCTGAATCTTGTTGAAGATGTTGTTTATTTGTTGGGTACTGTAGCACTACACAGATAAACTCACTACAGAATTGTTCTTTATACCAGAAGTTCACCGACTATGTGCGTGAACTTTAGAGTGCATAGATTTTATGCTGTGGAAGTAAGTTGAATGTGTTTGAAAATGTAAGCTAGTGAGAGCCAAATGACATGTCCATGGAGGTGTAATGGCCTGGGACTGTAACATGCAGAGGGCCATTAAGTGATACTGGGTATTTTCGCATTTCAGCTATGTCAATTCTATTTTTGCTGTACCAGAAGAATTGAGAATTATGCCCTGTCACCTTGGCATTGCACAGGGGAAAATCCTTTGCATGTTGTGAATGAATCCTGGAGACTGCATCAAAGCAGGGGTGATCTTTTAGCTTATATGCTGTTAGGCATAGCAACGACAACAGACAGTAGAATAAATGGCCAAGGAAAAGGGTTACAGCTAGAAACCACATGATCTTTGCTCAGGAAGACCAGACAGTCTTAACTGACGTCTCTAGCACTCCTTGTACTACAGTATTTGCTCTCTCCAGAATCCTTTGCACTAATGATATCGATTTATTCCTTTTTTTATTAAGTAGGTGCTGGTGACCTGGATGTGGCCAGTAGATAGAATTTTGCTGTTGAATTAGACCAAGATTAGCAAAATAGGTATGCAATATGCTAGACTAGCCCATGAGACACTTACCCTCTGGTTCATTTAGTTTAAATAGCCTAGGTAGATTACTATTCAGCACAATTATAAAACTGTTGAAACAAATGGCCATAACTGATATTCAAGTGTTTTCAAAGAATCATGCTGTTCCTTTTGATGGCTTTCAGTCAGGCAGACGTCTAAAAGAGCCCTTGAAAGATTTTCTGGGCTTGGAGACACATATTTGAATCTAAGGCCACTTGAGAAGGCCTTGAGTCATGAAAAATGGGAACCTGAAAACACAAAGTGAAGAAATTATAATCATATTTATTTCAGACTTGGAATTTGTTTGCTTGTGAGAATGCTAGGCAATGCCCTGATTCTACAAAGTTTAAATTAACAAATGTGAGGACTCTTGCTAATATCATTAGGACTGTTTACATGGATAAAGTTAAGCAGATGTATAAATCTTTGCAGGGTATGGGAGTAGAACAGTAACAGCTGCCGAAGATGATTTAGTTATTGTATGAGGGAGGATACTGGCTGCTGAGGGTGATGGTTAACATTGTATGAAACTGGTCAAATTGGTACTGCTGTTACTCTCACAGACATGAATTTGGAACAGTATGAGGCTGGATGAAAAAAATCTAAATAGAGGTTAGAAAAAATGTATGTCAAATGGTAGCTACAAATACCATATTTCTTTGTGTACATCACAAATAAATTAGAATCCAAGATTTGCGCTGGTATCATTGCCAACCTACAGCCTTTATGAGGCTGATGTGAAAGTTAAACCCCATTTACTGAAAGAAAAGGCTCATCTGCCTTCCAACACCAGATCTTTCAAACTTTGAAAAAGCTTTCAAAATTTGAAAAAGTGAAAAGCATTGAGGCTCTTCAGCAGTAATCTGGTTTCCTGTCTCAAGGGCTAAGTATGAGCGTTGCTGTTCAAGAGTGAGGTCGTCTGTATTTTGTATATGTTTGTATGCCTGTCTTTCAGGTAGGACAAAGTTTTTGCACTGTATTTGTGATGTGAGAACATTAAAGCGTCCAAGGTAATTCTGCATTAGTTGTGCATTGTTTGGGTGGCTTATACCCACCTGTTTCCTCTTCCACATCACTGATCAGGTTTTGCCATCAATTTTTCTCTTTTGTCTTGGTTTCATCTGCAGCAGTGCAAATGATCTGTTAATGTAAAGCACCGGCATAATTCACTACCTTGCTTTCCCTCTGAAAGAAAATGCAGTTTTGACAGGTTTTGGTGGAGGTCTAGCTTGTGAAAGTAACTGGTGGTATCACTTTTCTGTTGGAAAGAGGAAACAATGTATTTCATAACAACGAGGATACTGAACTGGTTTCTTGGTTTTGGAGACATAGGTGAGAGGAAGGATACTGTCCATGTCAGTGGGGTTTGCATGTGAATGTGAAAGGTGCCTCATCCTGCAAGCGTGATGGTATTACGCTCTTGTCACGTGCCACCTGCTGCTCTGGGTTTTCCAGTCGTCCCTCACTTGCTTACAACTTTTTCTTCCTGGCCATGTCATGCTCCTCTCCAAGGCTTTTGGAGTCCTTTAGCTTTCGAAAGAAACCAGTTGTTTTCTAAACAATACTGATCCACAGTATCCTGCTGTCATCTTCTGACTTACCTTTTGTTCCTCCTGTTTTCAAAGAGATGATTCTTTCAATTTCTTCCTGAAATCTAGCAGCAGTGATCAAAAGTCTTTTTCCAGATCTGCAGGGTGACTGTCCTGGGACCTTTCTTGTCCCCTTTTTCAGAACTCAGTCAAGCGTTTTTTGCTTATGACTTCTTCCAGCCCAATGGAAGGAAGGGGAAGTTCATATCTATATTTGCTCTCTGACTTTTAGTCTGTTGGCTCTATTTGTAGGCAAGTAATACTGATAGATTTCTTGGGGTTTTGCTCATCCTTTCCTGGGTAAGGTATGGTTTACACACTCTGACATGGGTGAATGATCAGAACCAGACATTTGTGTGCTCAGGTTTCAGGGAACCATGTGGGTCCGGTAAATGAGAGAGGTTTGCTTTATTCTCCTGTGTAATAATCTCCATAAAGGCTGTTGTGTCTTCGGTTTATGAAGCTCAGAACATATATATCTTTCTTTTGTGCTAAAAAAATACTGTCCTTATGTATGCATTCTCCTAGGGGCTATAAAATGAAATTTCACCAATTGAATCTAATATAATGGTTTTCATGAGTTTGCGCACGGCTCTTTAACTGGAGACTGCTGAATAATATGTGCTTTGGGCATTAAAGGCAGAGCAGAAACTTAACATATTAGTTATCAGTATCCTAATTTCCGTCGACACAGCAAATATTCTGAAAAGAGTGTGAATTTCACTGGACAGAGATTGGTAGTAGTGTTAGTTTGTTTGGGTTTGGGGTTTTTTTTATGTTTGTAGTGTTGGTTGGGTTTTTTTCTAGGTTGTTATGTAAGGACGAATTGCTGAAAGTTTGTTTAGTGGTTTGCCAATTTTTTTACATAGTCTATATGTTACAGGAGGTTACTCCCGTGCTTGCATGTGGGAAAATCTGGCCCTGTTTGAATTATATTAACAGACTTAAATTGTAACTAACTAAAAATGTATTTCGTTGTTAACCGATCAAAAACTCCATCTGTCAGATTGTTTCCAATCAATATTGAAAAGAAAGCAAGAATGTTATTTCAAAAAAAAAAAGATTGCAATTGTCTGGATTGGGCAGAGGTAAAACCGGAGAAAATGAAAGACAAATGCTTCCTGGCTTTGGAATATTATCTGTCTTGAATAAAGCAGGAAACTGGTGAGTCAAGAAGAAGCTGTAAGTGCCATAGAGTGGGGAAAGCCAGCAGTTTTCCTTCATATTTCATGGTCTGTGTAACCTTGAGATACACACTGTCCCATTCACTTGGATAAATTAGTGAATCACATTCATCCTCCTCCTGACACCTGTCTCTTCATTTGTCTCTTCATTTCAGCTGTTCTCCTATGTTCTTCCTACTCACCTCTTCCTGAAATGTGGGCTTTCTTCTCCTGATGGCTCTTAGACTGCTAAAGTTGAGCCGTCTCCTCATTAGTCATATTCGAGGAATGAGAGAGATACTGCAATATCTCCTGCATTGAAATGCAGGTTTGTCCCATAGCAGAAAGCAATCTGTAAAGTGAGTGACAAGTAATGAATACTTAAATCTCATAGGCAGGGTGACCAGTTTAAATTTTAGGACAGTAGAAAGTATAAGGAAAAATTATAGATGAAGTAACCCAGGATTTTTCTTGCTTTTTGATTATTTTAAAAAAATTCCCATTCTATTGAGTGTGGTCACAATACATATTCTAGGTTGAGAAATTCTTCCGTATTACATTATAAACTTTATCAGTATGCTTTGTTCGTCAAAAAATTGGACAGATTTTCTCTTGACCTAGGAAAAAGAAAGCAAACTTGCCAAGAACCTGTGTTACTAGATAGAAAATATGAAAGACCAAAACATAAATTTAGAGACAGAAAGACAAGGGACCTTGTCTCTTTCTTTAAGGTAGAATGATAGTGCTGAAGTTTGGTTCTATTCAACTATCAGTTTTTACAGGAGTGAAAAATGAAGCAGGTCTACAAAGCTGGCTGCAATTCACATGAAACACATGAAGCAAGTAGAAAGAAGAAACTCAACAAAAAAAGTTTGAAAAGAGCTACTGAATGACTGCTGGTACTATGCTGCTTCAACTTCCTTGCATTTAAAGTGAAGATGATTCTTGAGACTCAAAGAGCCATATTTCATTCTTAGAAAATATCAATTCAGAAAATAATTTGAGACTTAGGGTCAAATGATTAATGTGTATACATAATTGCTTCAGTGAAGATCAGTAGAGCTAGGATGGTTTCCAGAGTACAGGGCCAGAGAAAGTTTTACCAACTACTTGCATAAGTGTCATAGGACAGGCAGAAATGTTCATTTTTATATGAAGTATGAGCTGTGTACAGGGAGAATATTGCACCAATATTCAGGCCAATTCTGATCTCACTTCCACTTGTCTAATTTAGTGCCTGTCTTTTGAAATACATGGGTTGCACTGGCATAAAACCCATTTGAGTTGTGACTCCACTCTGTTAACGGTATAAACCAGACAAATCAAAATTAGCTAAGGCAATAAAGGATGATTACACCTGTCAACTCCCCCTTCCAAACTAGCTGCCTGGTGATTCAGATCAAACAGACTGACATGCTGGCTGTATGTCAACAGGAAGAAAGAGGAAGCCAGAATCTGATGTTCCTTGGGAATGCCCAGAGATGCCTGGGGATGTTTTAACTGGGCTTTGAGCCTGGGTATGCCAAACAGTCTCTATGGCCCTTGTGACTTTTGGGGTTATTTACAAGAATCGTCATCAGAGAACCAATAAATAGGACTATGTGGCGTACATTTTCAAATGGATTGGTGGGGCTCAGAGTGTTGTTTTGGGCCAGTTCCATCTCTAATCTAGTCACTAAAACAGTAGAAGAGTGGAGAAAGCATCACTAATACTTCTCTATTTAGATGACCTATGTTCTTTCACTATGCAGAGATGAGTGTTAGCTAAGTAACACAATTTAAGATCTGTTGGTCTCCAACAGAATAAGATTTTTTACGGTGTAGGAAAATCTGCTTTCAATTTCTATTGTTAAGCATTATTTTAGTCAATGAAAACAAAGCGTGCTTGGGAAGCTGCCTAGAAGACATGTGATTTCAGGGTATTGCTATTTTCTGTTTTATGAGAAAAGAGCCAGCTTTTTTCTTTTATGTCATGGTTGGATAAAGTGATGTGTTCAGTATGTGTAGTGGCAATTCACTCAGACTCCTTTGATATGTGTAGGGCAGCTCTACATGCTTGCTGATTGAATAGGGGAAGCTATTTCTGTGTACAGCAGTGAAGTCTCTTATTTGGTCTGGTTAAAACTCATGTAAGCTACCTAAATTCTGTTTGTCATCTCAAGATCCAGTAAAAACTGCAATATGAAAGAATATCCTATTTCTAGATGTGTGCATTGCACAATTTAAGCTGGATTTTATCAGAATCGTTTAGGAAAGAATGAGGCATTTCCTGGTGTAACTGATGATATTAAGACAATGGGAAGTTTGAGTTTCGTGTTATTTCATGTTAGTTGCACTGTTGCTTAGCTTGTGAGGAAGGGAAAAACTAGAACAGGAAAGTGGATGAAAACAAACAGAAAAACGTGAGAATATCACTGGCTATGGAGTGCTTTGCATTTACAGGACAGTGGACTTCCTCCCTCTTCCTTCTCTACTCCTTTCTCCCTTTTGCCAGTGTTAAACTGCAAAAATTGCATGACCTCATTTTGTTGCCTACATGAGTTCTTGACTAAATCAGTTGAGGTTTCCTGTGTTCTCAGCTTCCATGCTTAGTGGTGGTGGGCGAACATCAGGAGATTCAGATTACGGATGTAGATCAGATAAGCAGTGAAGTTATCTATTCAAATTAAACCTCATGGGTCTGCAGTCTGGTCCTTCCTGTTTCTGGTTGTGCTGAAAATACCTCAAAGCCCCTTTTTTGATATTTCTGTCCAGATATTTCAGACATGTTAAGAGATTTAATGTTTGCTAGTCTTTTAGATGGGTAAATTTATGGGCGAGGAATGTCTTGTTGTTTTACTTTATTCTGAATGTGACTAAAAGTTATTTTCAAAGTATTGATGCCCTGTTCTGCTATATGACCCTTGTTTCAGGACTTCTAAAACCCTTTTATAAATACCAATGAAATAGACTGCACATTTCTCTGAGCTAGCTAAATCTATGAAGTCACGGTATCAGTAGTATTTACTGTAACAGAATCAGAATCTTTTATGTTCAGTGTATAGAGCAAGAAACCAAGGTACAGGTGAGTTACTGTCTGAGCCAGGAAAAGAATCCAGATTTTTCCAGCTTTGTGTCAGCAAGACTAACTTTCCCCAGAGCAGCAGTTTCTTCCAATGCCCTGATGCTTGTGTGTGCCAGGTGTTCCTATTACAAGCCAGATGTGCTGTAGCATGAGCCAGATGTAGCCTTCTCACATCCCCCTAGTTGGCCCTTATAGGAACAAATCAAAGAACTCTGACTAGATCAGCATCACATCTGCAAAGAAAAAGACCAGTTTCGGACACTTTGGAGAATCCTAGACTCACCTGTAACTCACTGAATTTAACAGCACCGTCAGTGGGCAGATCCTACCCAGAAGCTGAGGGTCCAACAGCCCATTTAGTTGTTGTTTTAACCAGTGTACTGTGGATATGATTCTTATTCATATCAATGTTGAATGTGTGTGTGAAGCTTACTGGTCCTGCTTCTTGCAGCTTTGCCTTTGAATGGACTGTATAGGAGAAAGCAAGATATAGATTTTTCATATATATATATATATACACACTTGTGTGTTTGCTTTTAATGAACATGTTTCTTTACACAGTTTATCATATTTGAATGTTTTGGGTTTTTCATTTTGTATTGCTGTTTATGTAGAAAATAACAGACTAATTCTTGCCAAGTATTGCTCTGCTGACCCCTGAGAGAATGTTTACAATGCCCTGCAAAATGATATAGAGGAATCGCTCTGTCATATACAACAGCTGTCTATGTGGCTGATTAGTTAACGTGTGGTGAAAAGACAGTCAATGTGGTGTAAACACATTACACCTCTCCCAGCACAAACAGGAGGGATGGATCTCTCATCACAGTGTTTGGTGAGCTGGGAGAGATGTGCTGCTGATTTTCTAGTCCATTCATGACAGTCCCAAAGGACATATTCTTTTGGGAATGTAACTCAAGGACTCTGTTTCCTTATGTGCAATTATTTTCTGGAAATGCTAGCCAAGGGGAGGAGCTGCATGCTTTTACCTTTCTAAGTGAACACCAAAGCGCTCTCCTGATTATACCCCACTCTTCTTTCAAGATTCATGGTTGGCAGAAGTTCTGCAGAAAAAGACACTCTGATCTTTCCTGCCTACCTCACTGTGAGCAAGGTGGATAAAAACTCTTAGGGTGAAGGACCCTGGGCTCAGGAGGCATGAATTCAGGTCCCAGGTTAGCATTTGGGCTTAGACCTCGCTCTGACACTGCATAAGGTACATGGAACAGTAGCCTGGAAAATAAAATTTTAAATCAACATTTCTTCAACTGTTAGCTCCTAACTGCTGTTCAGGTAGCACTATGAAGATTTTTACCGGGAAAAGAGTGCCAACTGAACTTACTGGCTAGAGAAAAGAACTGTAAGTCAACGTTTCTAGGATTTATTCCTGGCTTTTGCATGGAGACAGTCCCTCCCAGTATTTTAACTGCCAGTGGTTCAGTTCCTGCTCTGTGGTGTTCATCATCGTAACATTTCATTCTTGCTTCTTAGAGAATTGTGGGATGTTCAACTCAGTAAAAATAGGTGAAATGTGAGGACACCTGATAAAAGATGTAACAAAAGTGCTAAATGTTACAAAAACCAAGTTGTGATGTCCCAAACTGTGCTGGAGTTAATAGTGGGTCCTTTGTGCTCATATAGTTTGCCTACAAAGTCACATCATAATTGAAGGTAATTCATTGTTCTGTATAACCCTTGATGCACTTCAGTATGAAGGCTGTAGCGTAAAACCATATCCTTCTAAAAGAGAAATTGAAACAGATTTGATTGAGAAAATGTACATATGGTGTAGTCATGCCTTTTGCAAAGAGCTCAGGCTTTTACATCCCAAAGTGGGAGAAAAATCTTACTGTGGTATAGGAAATGCTTAAAGAACTGCAATTTTCTCTTTCTTTAGGTTTTACAATGCTTTAGCAGGACTGTGTCTGGATTCCTCATCAGACCTTAAGAATACCTTGGGTAATTCTTAATAGTACTTGCAAAGACAATGCAGAATGGCTTGTGTATGTTTGTTGGGTGTTGGTGCTTTGATCCTTGGTTTTTATATGTTTTTATGTGCATTTATATATATGTAGGTTAGGGGTTAAAGTTTGACAGCAGTGGCTGCTACCTAATTGACGTTTTCTATCTCTCTATTTTATGTACAAGTGCTTGATAACTGAATTTATAATATGGCATGTCTCCATTTTGATAACAGTATGGAATGCAACAGGTGAAATATTTTGCTGCCTCTGAGTTTCTCAGCTTGCACAGTGTGTTGTATCGTTTTCTGTGCACAGGACTTCGGGAGATTTTTACTCTGTAGCATTGTAACTTATTGTTTCACTTTCCACAATCATAGTTTCTATTATTGCCCTGAATACAGGTTAGATGCCTTTAAAAAAACAGTTGTGTTTACCTCAAGTTTTCTGAAAAGGGCATTTTTTTACCTATACTCTTTGTAACACTCCTGTACAGGTAATAATTCTCTTTTCTCCATTCCACTATTCTAGGGTGATTTTTTTTCCCCTTCTGCCTCTGAATTTAGCAGGAGAAGGGGCACTTTAAAGATCAGTATTTTTTTACCACTAAAAAATAATGCAATTAAAATGATCTTGTTAAACAATGAAAGTAAAGTAAAAATACAGGACGATAAAACTTGTTTTCAAAATATGAACAGAAAATAAATAGAACTTTATACAGGAAGAAAGTAGCCATTTTCTGGTTTGGGCCAGGTGTCATACTGAGTCATGGAAAACCTGGATTTCCACCCAACATATGGCTTGTGTTGTGATATCAAAGCATAGTTCCTTTACATGGAAGAAAACCTGCTGGTTTAGTTGCTTTTAATATTTTTAATAATTTAATATCTCTGTAGTACCTTCAGTCTGATGGCTTCAAAGTGCTCTACAGATGTGGAACTAAACTCCTTGGGGCAGGAAGAGTGCTGATGTATTTATTTAAAAAGTGTCTGATGCAGGATTAGATCTTGGTTTTGCTGTATGGATTCCATCATAATACATGTAAGAAACATGAATGGGAAACTCTTGAAGAGATTTCTTCCTTTGTGGGGACCTGGCCACAGCTTCTTGTGGACAGAAGGATCTCTGGGATGACGTACTTATTTTGTCTGGTTTAGTAGAGGGAAGGGATGATGGAAGAAGGACCATAATCTGCTGTGAAGTAACTGAAGTTTCATACTGTCTTGTGTGAGGAAAGAAAGAGGTGTCTAAAAAATCAGAAAGTCTTAGTTTTATTTCAAAACTTGATTTTGATTCAAACAAACTAGTTCTCACACTTCACATAAATGAGAAATCCCCTGGATCCCACAGGGTTTATTTATTTATTTATTTATTTATTTATTAAATTGCCATTCACATTTATATTAATTCCATTAACGCAAATTTATTTCACCAATTTACAGTTTCCAGATTCATGAGCACTAGCAAGCCTCTGGCTGGGGACAAAGATGGTAGAAGTCTAGGGAGAATTCTGCTGGAATGTTTGCGGGAAAGATGTTTCAAACCCAACACATTTCTAATGAACCACATTGACTCAATAGATGACCCATTTTCTGATTAAAAAACTTAACATCTGAAAAATTTTGGACTGGTTCTATGTGTTATTCATGTCTCAGACACAGGTAAATACAGGAAACTCTTCCTGAAATCATGCAAGTTTCTGAAAATAATGCAAGGCACTGCCAAAGTCCTGACTCCCAGTCCTCAGTAATCGATTATATTACCTTCCTGTTGGGTCCCCTTTTGAGCCAAGCAGCTTGCTAGTATTTTGGGTTCTTAGAGACTTTTCTCATTAGGAAGAAAAAAAACATTAGAGCAAGACATTTTTTTTAAATTCAATTCACTTGTTTATAAAAAATGTGTTCAAAACAACAACTTTGTATACAAGAGGATTCAAACTGCCAGGAGGTTTTTTTCTTCAGTTTCCAACTTCTTTCCAGGTAGCAGCTTTCCCACGCTCCTCTCTGTCATTGCACAGTTTACAGGGTATCCATCTGTCACCATCTTTCTTATTAGCATTCTTTCTTCACACAAGTTGATCAAGGAATACGTAATGCTCTGAACTCGCGCTATAACTCAAGTTAAAAGTAAAAATTTCCATTTATGATGGCAAATAAATTTATCTGGGAAGACAGATGCAGCTACTGCCCTTAGCTGTCTTGCATGCTCTTCTATTGAAACTATTGCCCCTGTAAGTAAAAATGACCAAACAGGGTATGTATCCACTTCTGAGTTACCAGAAGTTTTATAGTTCACTACAGTAGCATAAATGGAAATCACCAATGGACTGTTTCCAGAATTAACTGTATCTTTTATTGTCTTCATCTGGTTTAGTCAATATAAAATCCCTTTCATGCCTAAGACGCTTGTTTGGTTTTTTTTTTTTTGGCTACCGTTGTAGAATCAAACCATCCCTTCTTAAAGGTTTTCTAATTTTACTTTGCTCCAAAATTTCGTCTCATTTGGCAAGGATGTTTTCAAATCCTCTCTAATCTCAAAGCAATTTATTGGCCTAAGGAAGTGAGATTTATGTGACTATGCCTTCTTTTAGCCTGTATTTCAACTGTATCTTGAATTGCTTTACTGATATCAGCTCTACTTAGCAAAGCAGTGGAGGTTTCCCGGGTAGTAATGCAAGTGTCATAAAAATCAGCACTTGAATAAAGAAGAGTACTCCTTTCATGACCCCACTGTGAGAAAGGCTTCCAAGTGGGGCTCCATAAGTTTTCTCCTCCTCTTTCCTCTAGTGGGTCAGTTGGTTTGGACATGCTGCTTGGGCAGTCAGTGGTGGTGGAGACCAGCTACAACATCAGTTGGTTTTTGGCTGGGCTACATGGGCAGGAGGATAGGATTAAAGGGCCTTTCCTCCTTTCTAGCTGTAGAAGATTTCCATGAACTGTACAGCAGTTTAATTTCTGTTCAACCTGGCTTGAATCCACTGGTTTAAGTGGGAGAGTGTCAGGCCATGTGATTGCAGGAACACAAGGGAAATCAAGTTGAAAAAAGAAAGAGTATACTGATCTAATTCCTGTAGTGTTGTTTTACAGTTAGTCAGCTGAGCCCTCAGAGTAAGGTTGATCCTTCACAACATCTCATCAGGTTCTGGCTTCTGTGGTTTGCAGTTTTATGACTTGCTACTAACTTATAAACCTCTGGACTTAGAGTTTCTTCTTCAACATGTACATAACGCCTGTCTAGCTTCAGGTCTAATGATGAATGGGTTTGCAGTTGTCACATGCTCTCAATTCTTTGTTCAGTAAATTTAAGGTATTTAGGTAGATTATGTGTGGCAAACGCACTGATTGCTGCTCCTCAGTGAAGGCCCAAACAGGTCAGTAGTTGCTTATCTTGCAGGCCTTCTTGAGCTATTGTTGCGTAGATGCTCTCTCAGTTTTAATGGCATCTTTCTTTGCAGTGGAAACATGATAAACTGGAAAAATTCCTTTGTGGTCTTCACTAAATATTGTTTAAGTTAATATTGTTTAAGTTACCATTTACCGCACTCTGCGCTGTGTTGTTGCTGGCCTGAATACCTGGATCAAAGAAGGCTGTAAAACAATTCTTCAAATAATGCAGCAGGATAAGGTAAAACAGTGACCTAGATAAGAAACATTTTCACAAGCACAATAAGCATAATAAAGTCCTGAAGAGGGACTCCATAGTCCCCTTGGTGTTTGTCTCCCACAGAGACTCATTAAGTCTTGCTATGGATTCTCTTTTTTAGCATACCTGTTCAATATCTGCATTTGATCTGGGTGTTGTGCTCCATTCTTGTATAACCATAGGACACCAACAAAGATTATGGAGGACAGGTTAGCACAGGTAAAAGATCTGTTGCCATATGACTGTTATGGGAGATGACTAGTGCTGTATTCTGATCTTGAAACTAGTCATAACTTGAATGTGATACACGTCATAACTTTTTTTTTTTAAGTCTTTGATTAAACATGTAGGAACAAGCAAGTTGTATGCCCTGTACGTTACATGCAGGGCACTTTGTTTTAATGTAGTTTTATGTTAATCAACATTTGTATAATCAGTTGAATATTACTTTGGAGTATTTGTTTCTCTTCTCTTCTAAACACTGTTGAAGGAACTGCTTTCCTCGTCTCTCAACTGCAGACTGAACCAGAGGAATTTGTCATTTGTCCACTGAGTAGGCTGAGAGCTGGCAACAAGGTTACAGTGAAGAAAATCCGTGGTAATTTAAGAAAAGGATGTGGAGAGAAAGGAAGTGGACCCATCCTGTCATTCAGATGCGAGTGGTGTGAGGGTTGTTATGACACAGCCTCAGGGAAAGCACAGACCTTCAAATTGTAAGGTCTGTTGCCTTAGAGGTATAACACCGCTCTCTCCCCTCTTCCTTCCCCCCTCACTAAACCATTAGTAGCCAGACTATTGTAAAGGGTTAGTTAGTCTTATCTAGATATGATTAGTGATGAGACGCAATTAAAAGTGTAACCTTTCCTTAAAAGAAAGAATGGAGCACAGCTGATAAAAAGGGAAAATGCAAGGCTGGAGTGTTATCCAGTATCAGTGCAGTAAAAAACAAATATATATCCTTGTCTGAACCCAATTATCAGCCTTGCCTGACTTCCCTGGAGATTTAACTGTTGGGTGTCTTCCAGAACTCAGCTATGATCTCAGATGCTTCGCATTTTGAGATTTAAATGTAAGAAAGTTAGCAAGTAAAATATGGATTTTCAAATTAAAGCCTAAGAGCAGTCTGATTTAGAATAGCAGGAATTCATGGCTGTAATCCTTGGATTAAAGGTTGCCTTTCTCTATACATGTAACTAGACATTGTGTTTCTCAGGAAAAAAATAATGTCAATCAAAATAATTTTGAAGCTTGGGGAGATGTGGTGACAACTGCATAGTTAGTATTGCTTTTCTACAGAGTGGAAAGGGATTTAAAGTAAATCTCTTGGTGTTCAGATTAAACTGAACGATATCCTTATGTGTCTGAATGACAGCTGTTAGGATAACAGCCACATAATTATCAATCCCATCTGGCAAGCTCCTCCCTCTCCAATATGACGGTGACATAACCACAAAACTTAAAAAATAATAATGTTTGCTTTATCTTAAGTTTTTAGGTGCTAAAAGAGTTATTGGGGGAGCCATATTGAGATGTTGGAATATAGAAAATTATTTGTATGTAAATAAAAGGCAAGGCTTTTCAAGGAGTAAACAGGAGGGAGGTTCTTCAAGGAAAATGCTAAATGAGATAAAATCATGACGTATGGCAAGATTGCTGCCCGGATCACTTGTATTAGGACACGTCTGGCCTAGAAAATGTATACTCACGCCCCAGCATATTCATCGGGTGATGATATAGAACATATATGGGTTGCTTTGCATTACATTTGCTGTTTGTTAATGTTGGAGGCTGTGTCCAGGTTCAGACTGTTGTAGCAAGTGCTGCTCAAGCCCATTGCCCAGGTCATTGCTGCACAGCCTTTACAACAGATCCTCTTTCTTTGTTAAAGTTGTTGTTCTGGTTGCCACTTGATATGAAGATTTTCCACAGCTTTGGTGGTAGTTGGATCAGATTGTTAATGAGTTCTGTTATTGTGGGAGACTGAATGTATTCATTTTAAAAAATGAGCTGAAAATAACATCTTACAAGTCATCCTGCATTTCTTTGTCAATGATTCTTTGTTGGTTTCAGCCTCTCTTTCTTTTTGTAAGGATTTGTTCCTAGGCTGCCAGGCCTGAATGGAGAATAGGAAGTCACTCCAGCTGTTTTCCTCGTGTTGGCACTCTGTGCTGAATAGGAATTGCTGAGCAAAGAACATCATTTCCCCAGAGAGGTTTGCTGGGGTAGCACAAAGGCAGTCTGGATTATTTTTTAATTAAAAGTTCCTGCCAAATACTATCATCAAGGGTTGGGGGAGGGAGGGAAAGAAATACATGAAGTCTGGAGTCCACTTGGAAGAGCAAGAAACCTGCCTGGGGAAGCAAAAAAGCATTGTCTTTCTTTGCTGAACTCTTGCTTTTTAGCATATAACCACTTACCCAGAAAGAGGACTGGGATTTTTTTTTTCCTTCCCTCTTCTGTGAATCTTGGTTCTGACTATTGCTTCTCCAACAAAGTTGGAGGGATTGTGCAACTTTGCACTTGGTTTTGGACTAGTTAGTGGAACAAAAAATAAGCAGAATTCCTTTTCTTAAGTGGGTGCCAAATTATCAACTGACACATCACACCACGTTATGGTGATAAATGCATGTCTGGTTGTGGTTTGCAGTAAGCATAAATTCTCCCTGGGTTTTTTTTGTTTTTTGGTTGTTTTTTTTTTAAGATAATAACGTTATGGCTTCTTTGCTTTCTTTTTGCTTTGCAAAAGAAAGGTTAAGAAAACAAGCTATAAAGAATAATTGACACATTTGGGGGAAGAGAAAGATAGAGATTCATTTAACTTCTTGGTGCAGGTTTAATCCAGGATAAATTCGTAATGTCTGAAACATACTGCCACCTGATGCTGCCTGGTGCTGGATGGGAAGTGCATGGGGTGGTTTATTCCAGTCCTCAGTGCACTGGTGACCACTTTATAAACTCCTTTATTGTATTTGACACCTTCTGGTATTCCTGCTGGCAATATTACTAAATAATTGCCTTGCAGTTTGAATAGTCCTCTCTAGCAAGGCAATTTCAGGTTAGAAATTATTTTTGGATGAAGACTGATGTTTTAGCTCATTCTTTGAGGATGCTGCAAAATCCCTGTAATGTGGAAGGGAGCTGTAACTATACCAAGATTGACAGATTGCCTATGTAGTGCATATATATGCTCCTGACAGTTCAGTTGTGGACAACTATAGAGTAACTTATAGGAAAAGTTCCTCCATAGATCCTATCAGTATTCAGCTTATAACCCAAAGTGAAAGAATTTAAAGTTCCTTTGACTTTTTTGTGTGTGTTTTAATGTTTTTTAATATAACTGCATAATTATTAATTATCTGCTCTAGGTTTTGATTTCCAATCCAGTTCATCTCCCTGAGCACAGTAACATACTGCACAATTAATTTGCTGTTTACAATATTCCCTTGAAAAGAGTATCTTCCATCCTGTTTATTGGTGTGTTTCCAACTGGTCTCTGGGAACCAAAACAGTTGGCTTCTGCTCGAACTTTTGTATTACAGTGTTCAACCTTGGCCAAGTTTGAAGTTCTTACTTGGTTTTTACTAAGGAGAAAGTATGTTTGACTTCAGCTAGATCTTTGTCTATGTCAAAACTTCAAAATACATCTTTAGTAATGTCATCCTGATACAATGGATAGGGTTTGAGTTTGCTAAGTAATGCTCTGTTGCCAGTAAGCTGAATGCTTGTTCAGAACAGCACAAAACTGATCTACAGTCTGGCTTGCTCGTTGGTAGGTTTTCTTAACTTTTCTCTAATACAGGTGGGTTTTTATGTTCATGTATTAATTATTAAGAAGGTATATATAAGCTAAAGGACATTTCTTGTCTCAGCTTGTGAAGATCTCAGAAGTGGATTGAATGTGAGGCTTCATATACTTAAAACATTCATGTACTGTGTTCAACTGTCATTGTGGTGAGTCCTTTGAAAACACCTAAGCCAAGTATCTTGTTAATATACACATCACAGAACACACTAATTTGTTTGTTTGTTTGTTTGTTTGTAATTTTGCTTGGAGGCAGACAATGGGATTTCTCCAAGTGGAATACAGACTTTTTTGTTCTTGTTACAGCTTGTTACTGTCATGTCGTTGTTCCATTCTGGCTTTTATATAGACAAATTTTTTCTAACATAATGTTCTAGACCTGTATTCTCTCTAAAATTTTCCACTCTGCTGGTATCTGAATACAAGAGGATTTCCCCTTCACACACTTTTGTTTATGTTTTTATTTTACTTTTTGGACTTTGTCTAATTCTTCAGTAAAGATCATCTGGAAGAGAACTGGGGGAACTGTCAAAACAGGGGCTGTTTCCTGTCATTGTCTAGAGTCTCAAGCATTGTGGACTTCCATCTCCTTCCTGTCTTTTGTTTCTGGGTTGATAATGTTGTCTTTAAATAAGTTCAAATAAAAATAGATGTCATAGAGCTGGAAATAGAAACTAGTATCCTTAAATTAATGTCTTTGCTGTCTGAGCACAATGTGCCAATAATAATAAAACAACGTAATCCCAGAGGGTACTGAACAGCCTGTGGTTCTAATCCTGTCACCTTTCCCTTGCAAGTGAATCCACCGAAGTCACTACAGCGCTTCTTCAAGGAGGTGATACATGGACTACAGGAGCCAAGTAGCAAGAGCCCAGCTTGTAAGAGAGATTTATCTTTAGCTGAGGATACTGGGGCATACTGCTCCCAAAAGTTCACAGAATTTTTTAATAGGCATTGGTCTAAATTTATTCAGGTGGGTTGTACTCTATTAATCTATATCAGAGTGGCATCAGTTGGCATGACTGTTGGATAGCTGACTCTATGGATATATCGTATAATCTGTTTTTTGCATTGTAATAGTGCCTAAAGGTCACAGCTGGGATTTACATCATCTTGTCCTGGAACATTTGCAAGCGAGTAGAAGTCTGTCTCAAATAATGTAATAAAAATGAAAAGGCAGAACATGGGTAGAGCAAACAATGGGAAGGATATAAGGCAAAGTATGCAGGTAAATACTAGCGAAAGCGAGTATTTATGGATCACTGTAAATTGACAATATGCATCAATTGCAGGCTGTAAATCATTTAAACTTTTGTTAGTAAGGGAAATATTGCTTGTGTCCCAAGGATCTTTATGTCACTGTTGTGAACTGCAGATGCATTTTTAGCATCAGAACAAAGATACATCTCAAAGCTGGGTTTATAATTTTTAAATGGTTATGAAGTGTATACAAAAGAAAAAGCCTAACAGTGAACTTTACCATTGGGAGCTTCTGGCAGGCACTGATCTGTGAGAAGAAGCATCAGCAGAAGTGAGAAGCTTCTAGGAGATTAAATTAAGAAGAGTCAGAAGAGAGATCAAGTCCTGAAGGACCTTAAAAATGAATATTAAATAACTGAATGAGAAAGAAAGTCGCAGTGCTGCATTTTGACTGATCTGGAGGGTAGGAGTATGGGCTTTGGAAAGCTCAGAGTTTGCAACAGGTGCAAGACAAGAGTCATAACAGCATAAAAGGAAAAAGGTTGGAGCTGACTTATGCTGGTAAAATCACGTTTTGCCTCCCCTAGCAAAATAGGTGACTTCCAGAAACATGTTTAGTACGAATTTTCTTAATCTAGAGGTGTCCTAATTGAGGAAGTCTTAGCACTGCACTTGCATATGCAGTGTAGTCAAGAGCGAGAAGTAGAGTGCTATCTAGGTTACTGGTTTAGGCCACTGCAATAGCGGTACTTACTTTAATGTCAGAGAAAGCAGAAATTTAAGCAAGCTGGGAAAAGGGCTTGGGTATATGTAACCATGCCATTGATCTGAGTGGCTGACACTGCATCTAATGAATATTACTGAGCATCTTCTTTATCTGTGTAATGATCTTACTAAATTGTTGTGTTTCACAAGAGAGAAACATAACGGACTTAAAAGTAAATGTATTGCTACCTGCATTTCAAAACTGCCTTTCCATTGTTTTCAAACAGGCACCGAATTTCTCCAGGGACCTGTTTCGTTGGAGATTTGGTAGAAGATCAAGGAACAGCCCACCTGAGCAACCTGTGGAATGTCCACAAAGCCTGCAGAAGGCAAGCCACTGGTTTACAGACTGTTGTATCTGACTATGGGATATTTTAGAGGTGGAGGAGTTAAATACAAACAAACAGAAAAACAACTCAAAAAACCCAAACCCCAGCCTCCCCAAACCTGGATTTTATTGCACTGCACTCAAAAAATATCCTTTCTAAATTAAAGATTTCTGTGTTCAAGGCTGTGGTAGTTAGTAAAGCCCTGAAATTTTAGTTGTTCCAGTGGTATGTATGATAACAAAACATTACGTGGTTGCAGAGGGACCAGTATATATATTTCTAAAGTTAAATGTTACATATTTGTTTACAATTCTCTTGTTCTTTGCTCCTCCCTGCAAATCTAAACAGTAGTCAAAAGAAAGCTGTGGAGTAGGAGTGTGATTTAATGGTGCCATCTTGACTCTGTAGCAGGGCTATAAAAGGGTAATAAAATCCTTGTAGGATCTGGTGAAATCAGATAGAATAAATGTAGCATTAAAGAAAACAAGAGACCCATAGATAAGCTGAATTCTTGCTTCACTTCAATTATTTCCCTTTTAACCAAATGAAGAGAAGAAAAAAGATGACAAATCTGACTTAGTGTTGCTTGAGCACTGGGAAAAAGGTAAGGTCATTAGCCCAAGCCAACTGGAAAAAGAGATTCTTTCTCATGTCTCACTCCAAGCTAAATTGAAGCCTATGTTCTGTTTTCTGTTATGCTAGTGGGAATCCTTTGTTGGCTTAGATTAACAGCATTGTGATCTGAGACCATAGTGCTCATCTTACGTGATGCAAGAATTTGTTTTAGATCTGGCTGAGAAATCTGTCCATGGTGTTCAACAGTCTTCAGCATCCCGAAGAGCTCTCTTATATGACTGGCATTCAGCAGGCTGCTTAAAATGAGGTCTAGGAATTTCTGAGTATTTTGAAATATGTCCCACAATAAAGGGGGACATAGTTTTTAAGTTTAATATGGGTCATTTAGAATAAAAAACCAAATAAGATCAACTGTGATAGTAATACAAGGATTTATGATTAATTTATCCCTATAATTTTAATGATCTCTTAGAGGTTAAGATTGTTGTGTTTGTGCACAACATTAAGAAAAGCCAAACTTTGTTTTGGGGTTCACAATTCACAAGATTGCTTTATGCAAATTTTCCTCATGTTTTAAGCCTAGCTATGAAGTTACTTTTGGACATTTTAATTGTGATCTCTAACATATATAATGCCATTGAAAACATGTGATTACTAGGTTTTGTTGTAGGAGCAGCATTTAAATTGAAACTTTCCATTTACTCTTTCTGGAAACTAAGTATGCTTGAAGTGAATGAGTCAAACTTACGACATGCCATCTGATTATAACTCAGTGGGTAGGAGGGACAAAGTCCTTGGGCTTTGAACTAGTTAGATATAAATACAGTCCTAGCTGGCAAAGGTCTGTTCAGAGGAACAGGAGGACCCAGACAGAGTGGGAAGTACTCCCAGTATCCTAAATAATAGACAATCCAATATAATAATTAAGCCCAGAGTCCTCTAGGAGTGCTTGGATTAAAGGATACCAGAGGGATACAGACTTCTAGGGGAGGAAATATTTCTTTTTTAAGAGGAAAAATGAAAAAGACTCTAGAGTGAAAATTAAGGAGATGAAAATGCTCCTAGTCAACAGAGATTTATACTGTTTAAGCATACTGTAACAGGGCCATAAAAGGTGTATGTGCAGTTTATCTGTAATCAAAGTGAAACAAAACAGAGCAGAAGGGAAAAAGAAGTTATGTTTGTAAATGGGAAGTTTTGAGAGCTCATTTTAATCAAATAGTTGAATTTCTTGTTCTGGAAACTGAAGCTTGCTAGAAAAGAACATGAACTATGGGAAGTAATTTGAGAATGAGGGAGAGGATTGAGTACCAACGAGCCAATAATATAAATCACAAATTTGTAAATGTATCAAAAGTAAGAAGCTTTTTATGGAGAATCAGCCTGTTTATGGAGACAATAGAACAATTAGGGAAAATTAGAATTTTGCACAATCAACCCAATACATGTTTGTGCCGTGACCAATTTAATTATTAAACCTTACTTAGGTGCAAAAAAAAGATCTGAAACACAGAGGAGTCAATCTTTTGAGTGACACTCGTATATGGGAATCATTTGATTCACAAATCAGGAAAGGGATTTTCTTTTCCTTAATTCAGCTGGTGCAAACAAAGTGACCCATTTATGTCCAAATGTCTGTAAGATTTTTTTTCTCATGTTTATTTGACTTATTTTATAATGCTGTCTAAGAGCTGTGGCAGAAAACTAGGTGGTTACAATATGGATGATACTAAATGGAAGTGTGTGTGTATGTGTGTGTAAAAGATGAGAAAATCAGTCCTTTCCTTGAAAAAGGAAGAAATTGGTGAGCTCCATCTCCCTGTCTTCTCCTTTATATGCATGCTTCCCTATTCTTCTATGAAGCAGTAATAAGATAAAAGAACACGGTCCCATTGTTTACAAAGAGAGCGATCTCAACAGTATAAGCAACTTTCCCCTCATTAATACCCTGATGTTCCCCAAGATAGCCTTGTTTCAAACACTGTGCAGTGTCTGAATGCTTCAGTTACTGCCTCTTCAGGCCTAAACCTGTTATAGCTGTTTTGCACCATCTTCTTTACAAAGAAATTACTGAGTGACATTACTATGTGGATGTACCTTTTTTTTTTTTAGATATGATTGAATTCTCATGAAAGGGCAGTAAACTCATGCAACTTATAGGCAGTTCAGACATAATTCCATACCTAAAGTATCAGCTGAGCAAGCCATGGGCTGTGCTGGTGCAGGGTCTGCGCTGGGTTCAAATATCTATCTGGCTGAAGTCACCAGCTTGTCCTGGAGCTCTGCTGTATGCCAAGGCCAGCTCCATTTGACTGTGGCTAGGGAGGACTGATGAAGAGCCATTGTCGTCTTCAACTTCAAATACTTCTGAAGTTCTCCCTTTCCACTGTTTTTCATGCATCTGGTGACATGGAGATTTTGGTATGAAGCTTACAGGGTTAGGCATTTTGGTCTGCTCTTTTATGACGCTGTTATTTTTGTCACTGTTCTTATAGGTATATAATGCTTGCTGGATATATTAGCCTTCTCTTTTCAGTCCTCCATAACTTTTTGTTGGAGAAGAGAGTAATAATTTTTATTGGTTCCGCGTAGGCAGTGGGGTTGATTCTGGTTTCATGACAATGTAAATTGGGAGAAATGGAATTGACGTCAGGAGAATTACCCACAGTGAAATTTGTAATTGAGCCATGCTTTTTTATATGATTAAAGTATTTATTCTTTGCAGAAAGTTTTAAAATTATTCGAATGAGGCCCTTGGACTCTGCTAAAAGGTGAATTTTTTGGAAAGTTTGAGCAAAAACATTTCATCCATGTGTGAGTATGAGGAGAGTGGAAAACTATTTTTCCCCTCCATAAAGACTTTTTCCTGCCTTCTTTTGAACAGCTCTGCAGCACGAGTGACTGAGGCTCGTGTGCTAAAATTTGGCATTGAAATAGCCATAACTGTGAAGTGTCTTAGTTTTGGCTTTGTTTTGACTGAGTTATGAGCCTTAGAAAACCATGGACTCAGCATGCACTTCAGGGTTGTGTTTCTTCCTTCAAAGCTTGTGAAGGGTGCAGTCAAGAGGATTTGCTGTGAACACCTGAGCACAAAACTAGAGAAAGATACTGCTTTGAAGCACTACAGACATATGGAGCTGGAAAAGGAACAGAAGACCTCGTAAAGTGCCTGTGGCCCAAGAAAAGTTTCTGTGTGTTTTGCGATATGTGCGACTGAGGCTCAAGTTCCTAGGGCCTGCTGTCTTTGCTCCTATAGGTCATTTCCAAAGAACCAAGAGAAGTTTCTGCAGACCGAGTAGGGGACAGGTATGAGACCAGACTTTGAGGTACACTGGCACTACTTACACTCCTCTTGAGTCAAAAAGCTCAGGGGACAAGGATTAAAACTTGCCGTTGTTTCTCTCTATGATGTTGCAGGTGGTGCTGTTTATGGGTGATGTGACCGTGGTTTTGCAGACAGCATTGCTTTGAAGTCTTAACAAATGGAAGTCTAAGGACTTGCTGTTCCTAAAGGGGACATACCACCTAGATCTGAGATTATACAAAAGCATGCCATATCCTATTGGACAGCATAGTTTGTGAAACAGTGCATACCTATCTAATTGCAATCACATGTGGAATGAGAGGTCAAGGGAAGGCTGGATGTGCTTCCTTAACTACGTAATTTTTTCACTTAGCATTGTTAATTATGCAGCCTTATGAATCATTAATTTAGTTTTATGTATGGGAGCTCTGCTGCATTTCCTCTGGCATTTTACAATGAAGCTGTTTAATATTTCCAATTACTTGAAGGCCTCTATTTAGTTCTAGAGTCAGTGAAGACAGATTATGTTGAACTTGTGCATCTGGTTCTTTACTGAGCTGCTACTGCATTGTCACCTCTTTCAACACTATTCAGAGTGAGTGGGGAACATGTTTTTTCCTTTTTGCATAGGAGTAAGGATTGCAAAGGTTGCAAATAGTGGTAGATCAGGCATAGAGTGTGTAATGTAACATTTCTTTTGCTTTGATTAGTTACTGGCTTGAAATTCAAATTTAATTTTTGATCCCAGCAATTTTTCTTACTGGCTGACACGTAGTGATAGTGCATCTCATTCATTTAAAGAATATAAATACCCAAGTTAATTTACTTTCAAATAAGGAGGACATGACTCACCTCTGTTACCCTCTACATCAGCACACACCATGTGCAAAATATTGCCCCTGAACTGGTGGAAATGACTGCATGAGGTATGTGCCTGTGAGATGCTTTGTGCTGTAAAGGACCTTCAGCATAGGTGAGATTGTAGCATGCTGAATGTTAAGCAGATCTAAAGCACTCCCTGACAAACTAACTGTGTAATTGAGTAGAAAGCAGGAACTCAGGTGTGCACAATGTAAAGGAATACTACCAGGTGATCTTCATATGGTAGCTGTGGTAAAGAGCTCTCTGCAGCCAAGCTACAGGTCAGAGTCCACAGTCATTAAAACACAATATAAAACTGATTTGTGTTTGCATTTCTATAGTCTCTGTATTCTGTAGCTTTTGTGGCTCATCTATGTGTGATTTTTTTTTTTTTTAAATAGTTTCAACCTCAAGAACTGTAGTCTGAAGCACCTGTTAGTTATCAAATTGACAGCATGTGCCATAAATGGAAAGCAAGAACTAAAAGTGATTATAAAGAAACCAGACAAATAATAATTATGAGGTAATCTTAATAGAAACAGTATTTATTTCCTTTTGTAGGCATGCGCTTCTAATGCATCATCCATTGCAGAGGTGTCTCTTTGGACAGGCTTTATTCTATATGATACATTGTTGTATTTTGTACAGGGTGAACAGATGGTCTTGCGGAATCCTCTCATCCAATTAACAGTTGCACATGTATAGGTAGTGCCCTTGAGGTGGTAGCCATTGCTTCTTAAAAAAAAAAAAAAAAGTAACATTAGAAAGACATTTAATGCAAAGGTATGGTTACTAGGAAATGTCTAGCATATCTAACATGCAAACAATTCTAGCCCCTGGCACAATCAAGCACCAAGGAGTGGAAACTGCTTGAGCTGGCACTGCCATTGAAAGGAACATCTTGAAACCATGCCCTAACTTACATTTTTTGTAATGCAAGGGGTGTTTTCCCTTTTTTGGAAAAAAAATGAGACAGTTGTGTGTTTTTCTTTCCCATCTCCCACTGAGTATCCTTTCCCAGTAAAGCTAATTTGCATGCAGATTGCTGGTACCTGGCTTCTTTCCTTTTAGGCTGTGTGGTGCCCTTCTCTCATGGACAAGCTGCCTGGTATGACTCTTACATCACCTGGTTACTTTGTCCTTTTCCTTTTCCCTCCCAAATATTTTCCTTATTTGGGTATCTGACTTCTGTTTCCTCTTCTCCTTCTGTTAGGCCTCTAGCAGAGGCAGTAAGACTAGCTGTTCTTTATTTTCAGCTGGTTTTATAGGTCTTTTGCTTTGTCTTCTCATGAAAGCATCTGCATGCCAGCTGTAGCAACAGCTGAAAACAAGGAAAAATCATCACTCTCTGACTAACTTATTTCTCTGTGGACAGTTGGCAAGTTCTTGTTGGGCTGTAAGTGGTCAATGATCTGCAGTTTGAGAACTTTCCAGACCCTGAAGTATTTTTTTATATAACATTTCACTGTGAGAAGTGTAAGGTTGCATTCACAGTGGATTTTTATTTCTTTCTTGTTGTGAAGGAGAGGGAATACGTGCTCAGATGTATTAGAGGAACAATTCTGATCCAGTAAAAAAGGCAGGCTCAGGGCTTGATTATGGCAGAAATGTAGTTATTGCATGTGAACATGATTTGGAAAGAACCAAATATTTAACACAAAGTTGACCATGAGTGTGGTTCATTGGTATAGATCGGTTTCGTGATTAAAGTCTGTTGAAAGAGCAAAACAGCAGTGCTACTGAACTGAGTTGCAGACTGTTCTTATTCTTTTTCATGCTTCCTTCGGTCCTTGAAATCTTTACGGAACATCTTTTAGATTAATCAGAGGTTGCTCTGTCTTCATGTTTTCCTGTGCATTCTGATCCTGTCTCCTGGTCCCAAATAAATGGTTAAACATTACATAATGGTCTTAGAATGCAACTAAGTGGAAGTTAAATGTTCATATGCTTTTCCTCCTTTCCAGTATTAAATAATCAGTGCTTGGGTATAAGGCAGATTTTTAGAAGCCTAGACTGAGCATAATCCTTTCTCCTGAAAAGATCAAATAAATACATGTATGTTATGTATACATACACAGACATACATATTTTGATAAAAGTTAATGGCACGAGTTGGAGTTAAAATGGGTCCTTCTGTTAAATTTGTAGTCACTACAGTATGTTTCATTCACTTTGAAAGATTCTACCAATCCAAGAGAAATTTCTTGTATTCCATGTAACAACATTGTTGTAGCTATGAGATCTGATGATATAAATATGGACAAGGTCTGTCGAAAGAGGTAGTATATTTAAATTGACCTCTCTGTTTAGCTGGAAAGCAAGGAAATACTGTGGTGTAAGAAAGGCGCACTATGTTGGAAAACACTGTCCCATTCCCTGTCAGCTACTTTAATGAAGATACCATCCCAACCTACAAATATGCTTTTCCCGAGTGAGACAGTTATCAATACAATCCAGGCTTCCAATGAACTAGAAAGCTGCAAATATTAGAATTGGCAGAGGATTTGTATAAACAGTTTTTCACTGAAAATCTGTTGCAAACATGATGGCTGGACTCTTGCAATGCAATGTTTGATGTAATTCTTGTGGGGATAAGACTCAGTCCCATGGAGGTTTGAGTTCACTTTGCTTTCAGGATCTAGGCTCCAGTTCATCAAAAAACCTTAAGAATTCAGTTCCTTTGATGTGAATGTTTTAAGCTCATGCTAAAGTAAAGTTACCGCTTATGTGCTTTTCTAAACTGGCATACCAGCGAGGAGCTAAAGAAAGATTAAATTAATTTGTCAGTCTAAGTTGCACTGTGTGTTGTTCTGGCCATCTTGCAGTTTTCCCCTTGCAACTAAACTAGTTAAAGGTAACAATTTCTAGAAGCTTAATCACATAAACTAATTTAAGGGATAGGTAAACAAAATAACTAGATTAAGATTTCAATCAAGTAAATACTGAAGGTTTCTACAAAAGACAGACTATTTTAATATTGGGTTGGGTTTTTTTGCCTCATCCTTAAAGAACAATAACTCTTAGCATAGACAAAGAATTTTTCCTTCGGGCTACTTCCCTCCTGGATCAGCTGACTGAGGACACTACAGAACCAAATATCCCATTGTAAATGTGTCATCTTCAAGACTCACTCAGAAATCTGTTGAGCCTGGAAATAGCTGCCTCTTAAGTACCTCTACCTTCACAAGTGCATTTAGCACCCATGACAGCAGAGGGTGGATGGTGATGGAAAAACCCAGATAACAACAATTTGCCATCTCAGGTGCATGTTGGCAGAGCTGAGATCTAGGGGTAAAGATTAGCATTTGTGTATGATTTAGACTGTATGAAACTTCAAATCTGGAAGAGTGTAGGTAGCTCTTTGTTCTTGTAAACGGCATATATCTATTACCATACAGACCACATCACCTTGGCCAAAATTTCTGTCTCCCCTTATTGCCCTGCATGCCATTGTGCGTGTTGCAGGTTCTTATTCAGCAGCCCAGGTGTGACCACGTGCCAGTGCTGTGGTTTATACAGTATTTTGTTTGTCCTTGCAGTTTGTTAGGATGAAACACAATGTGTAAATTCAAAATACTGTTACAAAAGTAGGGTGCAGTTTGATGTACTACAGAATTATACACCAGATTACTGTCCCTCCTGTAACCTTTCACTGTGATTTTGATTTTTTTTTTTTTTATAAAGGTGTATCTGTGTTTAATGTTACAAAGTCTGGGCACCATATCTCATTAAAAATAATCTGGAAAATGGTCTACCTCTAAGCAGGAGTAGTGGCAAATCTAATTAATAAAAAGGGTAGCATTTTGCTACTTGCTAAACTGGATAAGTTCATCTGGCACTCCTTCCAGATGAAGCTTCTCTCTGTCACTTGTCGGTGACCAAGAGGATTCAGAAACATCATCCATGAGAGGGCTTGTGCCCTACCTTGAAGAAAAAGTCCTGAGCTCTTCTCTCCATAAGAAGGTATTCCCTAAGGACCCAGTCTGAAATGTGTGATTCAACAGCAGCTAAATTGATTCAAATGTGTGCTCCTTCCCACTGTATTAACTCACTGCCATTTTCTTACTATTAAAGAAATACTTAGAAATAACTGCTGGGTTTTGGTGACTGCCATCCAAAGTAATGGTCGTGCCACATATTGTGGCACCAGAACATCATACCATGATAAAGCTTTTCTTTCAATACAGAATAATTTTTTGGCTTTGGTGTTATAGTCCTTGTAGCTGGATATCCATTTTCACGTGCTAACATATGTTTTTCCTGTTCAATAGCAATTTATTCTGAAACTGCTTGCACACCTGCTGGGCTAGCTACCTGAATGCAGACTCCATTTTTTTGCACCTAAAAATTATGATGTGGAAAACTGGTTTGCAAAATCTAAAGCATCCAAAATGCTCTGTTCAGTTTTACAGAAGCCAAGGGACTTTGGAAAAGCTAGACTTTGATTTGTATGCTACAATACATTTTAGTCAGATTATTAAAGTCTGTATCTGCCTCAGCATATTCTGGATCACTTCAGTGTTACACAAATAAACTAAACGCACAGCCTGGCAAATAATCAGATCAGTTCACCCGTAACAACACAGCTCAGTCTTGGTTTCATAGCTTAAAATAATGTTCCTTGCTTTCATGTGCTTCCTCATGTTAACAGCTGCAAGTGATAATAGTCTCTCTGAACCAGCACTGCTCCTGAGATAATCGGTAGTAACACTTTTGTATAAATATGTTAATATACTGGCTGTTAGTGTTGAGGTTCAGGAGATCTGAACTTTCTGGTTCAATTCTTGTTGACTTGTACAGTAATTTGTGCACTCAACTCCTTTCTGCTTTCATTTATAAGTCAAAAAAAAGACAACAAAACAAACCCAGGTAACTAAAGACAGCTCAAAAGGCAACTTAAATTAGTGTTTTTAAGGTGTTTTGAGATCCTTGTGTTAGTATGCTGATGTCTACACCTAGTGCTTGTACAGTGAAGGTGGTCATGATGTATATAGGCTTGCCACAGAAGCAAAATAAGGGTATTGTGGGTTTAGTCTGTATTAAGAGGTAGGTGGGAAATATGATAGACTGTAATCTATTGGAGAGGGCTGCTGCCCGCCAGCCAGCACGGTGGGGTCCTCCTGCCCTGGCACAGCCTGGCTGTCGTGGGCAGGAGGAGGACAGTGGCTTCTGTCTGAGCCACCTGAATTGCCCGGTGGGCGAGTGCTGGGCAGGCTCCTCACGCCTCTGCTGAGCAGGGCTGCGATAACGCAGAGTACTGCTGCTAGCAGTGGTGTTCGGGTTTACTGCAACGTTTTATTTTCACACTTTCAAACTTGTAGAAATAAGTTTTTTAAATTAAGCCTGGCTTAAATTTCCCACCTTTTGTGTATTTGTTTTTTCCATTCTAGAACAGCTCAAAACCCGCCAGCAGCGGGCAGGGCGTCCCGTCCCGCGGCCCTCTGCTCTCCGCACCTGCCCCGCGGCTACCGCCGCTCCCCTCTGCCCTGCCAGGGCGCCGGTACGCGGCTACACCCGGGCGACGGCTGGCAGAGGCTGCAAGGAGGCGTTTCTTTCGTGCCCCATCCCCGCTGGAAACCGAGCAGGACGCTCCGCACCTTGTCCCTCTTGCAGGGACATCGGGGCGGGGGCGTACGAACGCCCCGTTTCAGGCGGCGTCCCCCGGGGAGCTCCAGCCCCGCTGTCCGTCCTGGCGCGGCTCCGGGCAGGGACGACCGAATCCGCCGTAACTTCTCGGCTGGGGCTGCCCGCGATAAACAGGAAGCCCTTCGGCGGGGCCGGGGCCGGGGCCAGGGCTGGGGCTGGGCCGAGGCGGGGCCTGGCGCGGCCGCCCGCCCTCCCGCCTCCCGCGCCGCGGAGCCGAGGGGCCGCTCGGCTCGGCCCGGCCCGGCCCGCGGCGGCGGCCGCTGACAGGGCGGAGCGGCGGCAGCGGCGGC
>VFFE01008906.1:2286368-2320265 GCA_008921705.1 Burhinus oedicnemus | reverse complement strand
CGGCCTTCCCCTTCCCCCCCCCCCCCCTTCCCCTGCCCGCGGGGTGCCGGTGTCCGCGGGGTGGCCGGGCGCGCCGACCGCTGCTTCCCGGAGCCTCTCTGCTCTTCCTCGCTTCCGAGTGATGCTTATCTTCACGAGTGTGTGTGCGCCGGACACGGGGAGGATGAAGGGAGTGCTCCAGAGAGGGAAGTCAGACGAGTCCCTTTGGAGAAATTCAGATGCGTGCCGTCTGTCCGCGTTGCAGCGGCTTGCGCTCTTTTGTACTGTTCATAATCTAGGAAATGAGGAGTCATTGCACCACATGTTCCGTTGAAGTTTGGAAGTCGTTGCACTTTGGGTTTTGTTTTGTTTTTTTTTTTTTTTTTCCATCCGCTTTCTATTATTTGTGAGTTTTAAAGCCTCGACTCCGTAAAGTTTTTTGTAGCTTGAAATAATAGGTTTTGGAAAGGCAAACCACAAGCGCTTTAGATCCCTCCTGTCAAAAGAAATAAAGGGTTGCTGTATTTTAAATGCTTGTTAGCTTCAAAGTTTAAAGGCTGTCTGCCTAAGTAATTCAAGAGTTTTAAAAGTGCAATACCTTCCATAAATGAGAGGCCAAAGAGATTAATTGCCTTAGAAAAGGGAGGAGGAAGAGGGAAGAGAAGACTGCTAATCAAAACCAAACTATTTCCTTAGAAAAGTCTTTATACAACTATTTAAAATATGTGCTAGTCTAGGAAAAATAGTTAAATGGAAAGTCAGGGTATCTTGATACCACAGGAAAGGACAACTTGCCAAGAATATCTCCCATATTCCCTCAATCTCAAAGTATCCTGTATTGCTTTGATTGTTGTATTTACTTTGCATAGCCCATCTTCTGCCCTCAGCTTCGCATGAAGCAGTAGAGCACCTGGTATAGATTGTGGTTAGCAGAAGAGGGAAAACGTTCCTTTGTGTCTTACTTTTATTTTTTCCACTTTTCCTGGCAGAGCACAATTCAGGACTGGGGTGAAGAGGTAGAAGAGGGAGCTGTTTACCATGTCACCCTGAAAAAAGTGCAGATTCAGCAGGCTGCCAACAAAGGAGCAAGATGGCTAGAGGTAAGTAAAGCTGACACAGTGGCATTCTGGAAGTCTGCTCATGGACTTTGGAGCCTGCTCCAGGGAGCTGAATTCCACATGAATCGTTGTGATATAAACTTTTAGCACTGACTGCTCTCACTATTTAAAAAGCCAAACCAAACACCAAAACAAAACACTGAAGTTGTCTGTCTGGGTCACCAGAAATAACTCTCTCCTTATGTTGACTCTTCCTCTTTTCTTAATGTGCCAAAAAATATTTGACCAGTTGTGGCCATGGATCAGATGATGTTTAGTGCAGAAATAAGGATCTTAGCTTATGACCTGAGAAGCTGAATGTTTAATAGTTATTTCAGACTGGGCTATAGCTCGTTTCTGCTGTTAGGAACCTATCTTAGGTCTCCCAAACAAATAGCCATGGTGTTTTGACTAATGAAGGTCTCTCCAAAGTTAGCAGAAACTTCCTCAAAACTTAAGCGAATGTAGGTTTGGATCTTATTTTTGTATTGCTCTCAACCAGATAAGAAATCAATTGTCTGTATTTCTGCAAGAATTACAGATCTGTACTGTTTTTCAAAGGTCTATTTCAAAGTGTGAAGGCTTTAGTGGTAAGTAAAATGAGCTTAAATGCACATGCACTCAATTTAGCATGCTGCTAAGTGCCTTCACCTTTGCCAGGCCAAGTCCCCAGCTGATATATAATGTCCCCACTTCACTGGAATCAGTGCAGCTGTGGCAGTTTATGCTAGATCTTCAGGAGGTGGCTATAACTTTCATATTATTTTGTTGTGTTTATATATTTTCTTTGGGATCAAAGGCAATAATATAAGAACTTGGTTTGATGTAGTATCCAGGTTGGTACTTTAAAGACTTTTAAAACTGCCCTGAGATTTATATCAAATAACTTTCTTGTGAAGTTCCATGACATAAAGCGTTACAGCAGTGCTGAAACCACAGTTAAGATAAGCAAATTCTGTCCTGCATACAGATAGTGCTTAGAATCTCCCCTTCCCGTGTTTCCAAGAAGTACATAGAGTTCTACTCAGAACAGATAATTTAAAATCTGCATCCTTTGAGTGGCAGATTTCCCATCTCTGCCTCCTGTTTTTACTGGGAAAAATATTAGAAAGTACTTTTGAGCTCCTTTAAATTTCCCAGCTGGTGGTTTTGTGTAAGCAGTGGAGATTGTTTTGAATGTGTCTGTGTCCCATAAATGTACTTTAGAAAAGTAGAATTTTATCCTGTTTTGGCTCTGTTGTTCCTTGTATGTAGAAGGAGTTTGCCAGGTCTTGGTCATATTCTCAAAGGAAGAGTGCATATGTGTTCCTGAGATCGTCACCACAGCTGATGGTCCTGATCTCAATAGGAAAACAAGGGGCTGCAAGGTCACGGAAGTGACTTTTGGCTTTCTGTGGCTAGTGTTAATTTTTTCAGGTCAGAATCAAGCCCTGTTTGTGGGGAAGGAGGCAGCATGTCAGAAGTCTGCACCTGTTCCGGATATAAATTGGTGTCTTCAGTTTCCAGGCTGGTGTCTTTCATGAGCAAAAAACCTCATGCATATTATTTTAAAATATTTTTAAACGTATGGGCTGTTTGTTTCCCTTAAGCTCTGCAGAACATAAAACATTTTAAGCTCTTTTTGTGATCTTGTTTTATTAATGGCTTTACTGTGGTTCTAAAGTCAATAAGTAGCCTCTAACCCAGAACCTTATTATGAATAGCTATCCCTGCCGCCAGCAGTTTTGCCTTGAAAAGCGTGATTGTCTCTCTTATAATTGTCATCAGGTGACTTTTTTTTTTTAATCTGGAGCTTATAGGGGTTTATGATATTAATTTTTTTGTGCTTTGAAATTCATAGTACTAAATTAATAAGCTGTTGGATTTATCAATGTTGGTCTTACTGTGCTCTAAGTCAGGCTTAGGTTGAAGACTCAAGGTCAACTGAAGAGTATGGGAACAACCAGTTCCTACATCGGCAAGTATTGAGCCTTCATTGTAACAACAAATATAGTAACTCTGTTACTGATTATATGCATACATGGCTTTACTTTTTAAAAAGTTACTTTTTCAGTGTCAGTTTGTGTCCTGTAAAGGTCTACTTAGCAGTTTGACCTTCTCTGAGGCACTGAGCTCATAGTGGTTTATTGGTGCAGGTCAAGTTCCTTGCGACTTGAAAGGCCCAAGTCTTTTAAAACCTCGATGTTGCATGTGGCTATTAAATATTGTGTGGTATCAGAGCAGAGGTTTGATCCAGAGGTTCCAGAGTGTTTAGTTCTTAGTGATGCTGCATTTGTAAAGTGATTTGGAGGCTTTTCAGCTGAAAAGCGTTCGATGGTAAATTATTTGATGTGATGCAGATCTAACCAAAAATTTCATAGAACCTGCATTGAAAGGAATATAAAAGGTCTTATTTATTCCGAATGTGTTGGGATTTATGACCAATTCCTTTAATTACTGAGAAGCTTGAAATCTTGCTTAAATATGTTCTTGTACAGGTACCAGTAAGTGAAGAAATCTAAATCTTTGATGTTTCAAGAAGTCTAATAAACCTTTCTTAAAACTATCCTAGGAACCCATCCAGGGTTCTTGAATGGCTGGCCCTGTTATGAGAGAACGGTCTGTTTAAAAGCCAATCATAAGATTACAGCCTAAGCACCTATTTAAATACAGAAATGTCTGTCTTGCGTTTCAAAATTCTACAATTAATAAAAGAAAAAGTCTAACAGGCTGTGACTTATGCAGTCATCAGCAGTTCCATAACTTTCAAAAGTGTGAAGCTTTTGTATAAACATCAAATTTCTTAGCTTTAAATTTAATTAGACATCAAAGGATACCAATAATAGCTACTGATTTTGTCATTAAATACTTAGTCACTAAATATTTAGTGAAGCTTAAGACTTTGGGCACTGCAATATTAAGAAATATTAAAAGCCCTAGTAGTAGCTCAGTATTGTGATAGGTGCCACACAAAAGCACTATCCTGACTAAAAAGAACTTACAGACTAAATATCAAATGAGGCTTGTCTGTACACATAAGTTGTCTCCACTGATGATTGGAATCTGAGGCAGTGGTATCAATTTTGCAAAAGTCTGGTTTTTCTCAAGTTATTTGTAGACATCAAGGCAATGGAGAGTCTTAAAAAAATGTCAAAAGTCAAACATAATTTATGGAGATGTTGAGAGAGACTACCTCCCAAACATGATAGGCTCAACAAGAGAAAGCATGAAGGCATTTTTTTGAAAATGAAGTAGGTTTTGGTGTCTCCAGGATAGACCCTGAGAGGTCTCCAGGATCTTGAGAGAGATGATGTGGAGACTGGGAACAGGCCATGAAGGCCACAGAAACTGAGACACGTGGCCTAACTTTTTGTGAGCGAGAAGGATGGAGAAGTAGAGATTTGCATAGAGAGATGGCATGCTCAAAAGAGGGGATGAGGAGAATGCTTTCTGCAGCAGGCTTTTGAGTGGACATTCCGCATCATTTTGAATGGCATTACGTCAGGTTAGAGAAAAAGGCATATCGGTAATGAATAGAAGGTTTGAGAGTGCAGCAAGGAATTTTAATGATGTGGCTAGAAAGAGAAGGTTGTATTTTAAAACTATGACACAGAAAGAACCCGAAAAATGAGATTCAGCTTACCTCTGAGGATGTTAAGACAGCCCGCAGGGAGACTGGCACCCTGTATGTCAAAGAGGATGGTGCTATTGTCCATGAAGAAAAGGCAACAAAGCAGAAAAGACAGGTGAAAAGTTTAGAGTTCTGTAGGGTTTTTTGATCTTGAACTGACAGCCAGGTACCCATGAAATGAAACAGAGACAAGCTGAATCATACCATAGCCAGGAGCACAGAAGAACAGGAAAGCAGTGGCTGTAAAAATAGATTAGCTGCTAAACACCTGAATTTCTGTTGCCAGGAGCACTATGCTGATGGAGTATGAATGGTATTGGAAGAGGTGAACTCCAGACGATAATTTATTGTAAATAGTAAACTGAAAAGTAAACAGTTGAAAAAGAAAGGAAAAAGCATCAGGTACAGAAGTGAAGAGGTGGGGGGAATGTTTAAAAGGTGAAAGACTGAAAGATTTTGACTAGGAGAGTGATGGGGCTATGGAAGGCAAAAGGTACAAGAGAAAGCGGTATGAGGTGGGATTGGTTCCACTGGACAAGCGAAAAGGTCAGAGGATCACAGGAAACTTCTGCACTTCTCAAAAGGTAGAAATGAGAATTGTTTAAGGGGTCCCTTACAAAGGGGAACTAGGACTGGAGAATTTGAGGAGCTGGGACTGCAGATATGGAATGAGATTAAATTGAAATATTGAAATTGCTCGACTATGGAGTTGACAAAATTGAAAAAAGAGGGAAGGAAGAAAGGCTTTTCTAGCAAAGGCAATTGGCCTTATCGTTGTATTTGTCCCAGATGCCAGTGGATACATACACTGAAGATGCACCAGGGCTAGGGGCTAGCAGAATGGGTCTTACAGTGATGGAAAGAAATAAGAATGAATGGTGTAAGACAATAAGGCAGGAAGAAAATGAATGACCATATAAATAGCAAAGAGGCAAGTGAGGGGGTAGTTTAAGGCTACCTGGATGGGTGAATGTTCTTGGCAACTGACACAAGGCAGTAGATAGTATTGCCAGCTTATTCCTTCATCAAATATGACTGATCCAATAGGAGGTGACACTGTGTCAGTGGGGTTTACCTTAAACTGGTTTTCAGGAAATGATTAAATTTTGTAGAAAGGTAAATAGAGTAGGTCTGTGAGATGCTTAGCTTTACAGTGATATACTTGGAAACTGTGGGAAGTATTTGTGAAATCAAGTGGAGTAGGAAGTTCAGAGAGTTGAATGTGTGAACTTGGAAGTTTGTGAGTCAAAACTGCAAACTTGACTTCTGGTTTGGATAAGGAGAAAAAAAACTTTCAGAAAAGGGTGAAGGAATAATAATCTAAAAAAGATTTTTATTTTTTTAAATTTTTTTTTTTGGTAGGAATTAGGTTTTGACAAATAGAGAAAAGCTCTTGTCAGCAGAGAAAGCTGTATCTAAGAGTTAAAATAAGAGTTGCCAAAAGTCAAGCCTTACCAAGCAAATAAAAACAAACAGCTAAAGGTCTGTCAGCCATATAAGACAAAATAAATTAGTCCGCTTCACAGACAGAATGAGATGGGAATTAAAGTTAATCTACATATAACCCAAAAAACTAAACAAATTTTTGCCTATTTTCTGTAAAGATGACAAAGGTGAATCTGGAGGTTGATGGTAATGATGCCGCATGGGGCTTTCACATGTCTTTGTGTTTTGTCTTTGCCTAAGAGCTTGATGTGTGCATGCACTGGACAGCTGATAGTGTCCAGCCCAGAACTACAAAGGAACTAGCATATGAAATGATAGTTGAGCAGCAGGGAGTTTTAATTCATCTGTCAAGCCAGAAATGACATTGTATGACTGGAGAACAGCAGTGGTGCCTGTATTTGGGGTGGGGGAGACATGATCTAGGTAAGTAGGAGATATTTGTCTCACAACAATAACCGAACTTCTGGATTTAAAAAGGCTGTGGGTTTAATCTGTTTTTTTGAAAGTCTACTTTTGAAATCACTCAAAAAAAATTAGTCCCTGGAGAGACTGAGGAATTATAAGGTAGGTGAAGGACCTGTTGAAGAAGAGCTACTGCTGCAGCTCAAGCTGGAAGAGGGACTGTTGGTGTGGAGACAGGTGCCTATGGGAGCCCTATGTGGATCAGTCCTGCAACTGAACTGCTATCATGTGTTCACTAGGGTCAGTGACATAAAAGCAGAAGGATGCTGGCAAAATCTGATGGTTTGGCAGAGGAAGAAAACACCTGGAGGATGGAAATATCCTACAGGCTGACATTCAGGATTGCTGTAACAGAAGTGTGTTGAAATAAGATAGCACAGAATGCAAAGACATATTTGTGAATGAACTAAAATAATTTCTGCTATAGGATGATATTTTTTGTCCTCGTTCCTTCCAACTTTGGGTGTATTAGTCAATCACAGGATACGTGAGCCCCCAGCATGATGCAAAACAGAAAAGGCAAATGTGATGCTCAGTTGTTTTAGATTATTGCCAGCAGAGATGGGAAGCATGAACCCCCCTGTACAGTGTCCTGGCTCATAGTCTGTAATTCTGGTAGTTTTTGAGAAAGTTGACTTAAATTGGGAGACAGGAGAGGACTTTTGGGATCATCAAGAAAATGATGAATATGTCTGATTATAATCTGAAGACTGTAGCTTAATTAGGTTAATAAAATTAAGATTTAGGGATTATATGATTAATACCTGCCAAAAAAATGTGAAGTAAGCACAAGGGAGGGAAAAGAACCCTTCACACCGTCTATAAACTGGTGTATAAGTTGTTAGAAATTAGAAGAAAGTTTCAAATCATCAGAGCAATGAAATAGTGGAGTGGTGCTCTAGCAAGAGTGAAGGAAGCAAAGAGTACAACAGCACCAACATTGGGGCTGGATCAGTTGGTGAAGAGGATTATAAGGTAAATTCAAGGTAGACAGTGGTGCTGGTCTCTCCTGCTGCTGGAGAGACCAGTATGTGAAGCAGAGTTCGCTGTCAAATTTTAGATTTGAAGTTGTTCTAAAGGAGGCGAGAGAAGGGCAGGTGGGAGTGAGGAGTACAGTGGGGAGAGAGGGAGATGGATGAAGAGAGTGCCTTGTTTGTGCAGATGTCTGAATACACACAGGGAAGTGCAATATGGAGAAGTGGATGCAGAAAAGTAGCAGAGAGGTGTTAGAAAACATTAGTGTGGAATTGGAGGAGGGGAAACAGTGGTGTAAGACAAATGGAGCGAATGCAGGGCCGAAGAAAATGAGCAGTGAAAAGCATGGGTGTGGCACGGGCAGATGGACAAGAAGATTACAAAAATGAAAAGCAAACAACCGTTTTTAAAATGCTATGAAGTGACTTTTGTAGACCTCCCTGTTAACTAGCTAGAGTGCTTTATCTCACCTTTCCAAGGGTTAGGGAGGGGTGGGTGACCAGTGTCCAGTGCTCGAGGAATCTGAGGGAAGCAGTGAGGAATGAGTCTTTGAGACAGCAGGGGCTCCCTAATGCTTGCAAATGTTTTTCCTATCGGAGTCCTTTATCTGGGAACGAGTGAGGAAGAGGCCTGCACTCTGCCTCTGGAGTTTTTACTGGGGCAGGTCACAGGAAATGCAGCCAGGAATGGGAGTTCCCCCAAGCCTCTGTGCGCCAGAGGAGGCCTTTAGAGACTGTATCTCCACATCTTAAATGATCGCTAAGCTTTCAGAGCCAATCCTCAAGCATCAAGTTTCTTGCTCTACTGATGACTGCTGTTACACACACTGCTCTTCCTTTGAGTCTTCAATATCCAGATAACAGAGAAATATTATGCTCCCTCATGGCCAGTGCTGCCTGCTTTAGTTAGCCATTAGTTACACGTCTAGAGGACATTTTAGATTCATGTTTTTTTCTTTCTGCTTTCTTTTTTTGGCCACAGCTGAAATTTGGGCAGGGACAGATGCAAAACCTTACTTGTCTTGAGGTGTCTTTAGTGCTATAACATTGGGTGTATAGCAGAACATGTTCTTCCAAAGCTAAAAATGAACTGTTATAGAAGGTGCTTTAAATACCTTCAAAATCAGGGGAAAAGCTAAAAATTACCAAATTAAATACTTCTGTGTTTTCTTAACACTGATATTATTTGATAACTACCTTTTCTGAGAGTTTTGTGGCATTTTAAAAATGAATTTTGAATGATTGTCTCACACTGCATATGACCACAAGTTTGGCTTCTAAACACCGCTACAGTCACATACGTTGGCAGGAAGCTTGTGTTGGAGAGTTCAGTCAGAAAAACGTTACAAAAGCGTCTGTCTAACTAATCTGTATCGCAGTTAGGACCTGGGACATAACTTTCTCTTTGACTTGAATAATAAGTCAGAAAAGAAGTTTCAGTTTGGATTTTTTTTTCTTCCCAAAACTGACCTCCTAAATATGGGTTGAGATTTAAATGGCGCCTGGAACCATCAACATTTTTGGAACATGAAAAACCTCAAATTTTCTGGGAGCCTGCTCCTGCCCTCCCATATGCCCTTCTAAACCAGCTCTGTGATTTCTTTTTTATCTTACTTTGGTAAGGTCCCAGATGTGCTGGTCAAGCGTAGTTTCCTGTGCAACCAGCAGGCAAGGACTTGGGTGATCTTTGTCCTTGCTGCGGCTTGCTGTTTTGTTTTTTGAGTTATAGCATATGTTGGTCCCTTTTGGCTAAATCAGACTCTGTGGAATCAAGTTCCTGCAGCCTGTCCTAACCACCCGGACTAAGGCCAGGGTGTCGTTCTGACCATATGTTTGGCAGAAGCAGAAAAGCAGTTCCCAAGGAGCTGACAGGCTCCCTACAGAAACTGGGTTGCACTATTGTCCACTCTGAATGCTGTTTTCTCTGAGGAACTGTCTTGGGGATGGAGAAGGAAGAAAGATGGTGTGTGCTCACATTGATTTTTGCATGGTGGAAGGTGCCCACAAAGAAGATATATAGAAGATTTCAGAGGGAACCGAATGGTTATACCTGTATACAGGTGCATAGCTATCAAAAAGAAAGCCTTGGCATCTCATTCAGCTTGCCTTTTGGTTCTGAGTACGCTCTTTCCTCCTGCCTTTTCCTTCAGTTGTGAGCATAATAGTACCATAGCATCGTAGCCCTTATTAATGACTTCTTATGGAATATTTTTCTCCTTGCTTCCTCGTTCAGGCACAGATCTCTGCTCCAGGGATATCCCAAGTAGCACTCTTCGATGCAATCATCAGCTGGGTAATAGAGGTTGTGTGTGGAATAGACACTCAAAAATGAAACCTGAGCTTATTATGAATTTTCAAATGGAAGCCTGAAAGGTTACAGTCTTTTACTTTCTCAGTTCCAAATACAAAATGCATAATTAGAAGGGTACCTGGCTTTGTAGCACAGTATCATGCTCTCAATTGAGTTTAAAACCTCACATTCCAAGCTGTCAAAGGGTGTCAGGATGGCAGTGCTTTAATCTTGAGGTGTTATTAACATTGAGTTAAGGCTGTAGGATACTTGTGCGAGGCCACACAGAACTAGGGAGAGAGAAACAGGCAGCCACCCTTCCTATAGGGCTGTGCAGAAGCATCTCTTGCTAATGATCGTTATATTAAGTGGAACAGCAAGAGGTAAGGGAGGCCTCTTGAGCAAAAGTTGCTGGAGACTGCACTGTTCTGGTTTTGCACTGATTGTCTGTGACTGCATTTTGGAAATCTCACAGCCAGCCTGCTTATGTATGAAAACTTGTGTTTGGCATACTTTCAGTTTACCTGTGACATGTAGGAATACAATGACATCTGGTACTATAATTGATGTCCACTGGGAATTCCTCCAATAGACAGGATGGCCGTCTTTTAAACTACGCTTCTTGGATGGTAGAGGTTCTCCCTGAATTGTAGCATCTTAACTGTCTTGCTGCTAACATCACCAAATGTTATCTTGCTTGCTTTCTCAAGAACTGAAAAGAATAATAAAATAAAAAAATCAACTTGCTCTGCAAAGAAACTGGCATTTTCTTTCTGAATGCTAGAAGATCTAGGTCACTCGTTGGGTTAAAGAAGTGTTGGCAAGGAATGTGGCTATGTGTCATCGGAAAGCCTGGGAGAAGCAGCATATGAACTGGGCTGAGATGCTGTAAAGAGAATAGCCCTGGAGAAACCATTAGTTTTACAGTTTTGGTTTTGATGTTTTCATTTTAGAAACAGGCTGAAGCATTGCGAGCATGTTAGTCATGCTTGGATTTAAATTTAGCCTTGGTAAAGCTAATTAAAAATATGTTTAGTGACAGTGTGTAAATGCATGTTTTGAACTTGTATCTTTTACTACTGCTGTAGGAATCTATTTTCTAAATATTTAGCTTCCTATAGCCAGCATTGTAAGGGGGTACAGCTGTGTGAAGAAATGAGCACAGAGCGATCAAATCATGGCCTAGCCCCTTGAAGAAAATGGGGTTTCCTTGTGTGAAAGGGGTAAATGAATGCTAACTCAGTGTGAATCCTGTTCTTCCTTGTCTTTGTGTAGCCAGTGTGTAGCATCTTGTAAACCAGAGGCAAAATCTGTATGATGTCTTAGCATTGTTTATCACTCCAGTAAGATAGTGTCAGAGATTAACTTTATGCATAAGATCATCTTCTTTTTTTTAGACACCAGAAGAACAGACTCTCTCTCTTCCATTTGGAATGTTATATTCTTAGTAGATTGCTCAGACAGTAGCAAAGCTGCCTTTATCCATTGGATGTGGACTGGGTTGATAAACCATTCTTTGAACACTGGGATGATACTCTGATTATGTTTTATTTGCATACTTTTCTCTATCTCCTCATAGTTAATGCAGATACATCTAGACCTCCTCCCTAAAGGGTTGAGCAGCTGACCAGTGGTTGTCTCCAGGGAGTTGTTGTGGTTTGCCCTTGCAGTCTCCCAGAACTTTTTTTGCCCTTGATTCACCCCTAAAATGCTCTTTTCGTGTTCTCGCTTCATGAGAAGTGACTTGTAGTTCTTCATGGGTGGTACACTAGTATGTAGGTTTACATTTAGGGCCGCACTATAAAGTCTGTGTTATGTTTTTATACCTTCTGGAATAAGAATTTTATTGAGATGTATGAGAATGTGGGATTTTTTTTGTTTGGTTGTTTTTTGTTTGTTTTTGGTTTTTTCATATATATAAATTTTTAAAGCTATAGTGAGGAGCTCTCTGTTTTGGACGTAGAAATCCATTTACTGTTTATGGAAATCACTCTACCTTGGATCAAAATGAACTCATGCTAGTGCCTGAATACAACTGCACTGTAGTTCAGTTCAGCACCATGCCACCAATAATTTAGGGACCGGAAGGAAAGTAAAAATGTATCCAAGTGAAATGATAACGATCTTGTATTCTTACAGCATCTTTCATCCAAATAAGTTTCAAAGCATGGCCACAAATTTTCACCAGACAGACTATGTGAAATATGTTGTAATGTAACATAGTACGAAAGTATGATGTGGGTGGGGCGTAAAACTCAGCAGCAATGCTGTTGCCTGGGGGTTGGTAGAGTTCCCCTTTATCTGGGGACGTGGGGAAGAGAGGAGAAAAAAGTATTTCTGGGACAATATGACTTTAAAAAGGCTATTTTTTGAGTTTGCCAAAGAAGTTGAAGCATTAGAAGAAGTTCTGCGGGAGATGGATTAGCTGTGAAATTTGCATGGTAATATTTTATTTAGTGGCTTCATAGTATTATCACATGGATATCTTCTCCACATGTGGCATATATGCCACAAGGAGCAGCTGCTTAACAATGCACAGCAGCACATTGAAACAATTTAGGACCAGAAGTGAGTTAATTAAAACCATTTGGGGAAGAGACCTGGACTTCTGAGAGTCCAGAGTTCTGTGGAAGCATTCACCCACCATGCAACAGCAGTTGCAAAAGCAACCTCAAATATTAAGCTGAAGTGAAGCTTAGAAAATACTACTAAGGAGATTACAGTAACACCTCACTTGTTCCTGATGCTTGTTCCCTCATCTCAAAGATAAGGGAACTAGAAAAGAGATCCAAGATGGGAGAGGGTTGTTGGCATTTGGAGACCCTGAATAGGTGAGGACTGTTAAATATGCATCTTGGTGCAGCTGCAGTTGACACGCAGGTTTAACAATAAGCGCGTTTGTTAAATCTTCACAGGATTGAGGCTTGATACTGTCAATGAATAGGAGGATATAGTGAAGGCATTTAAAACAGTGAGTGGAGAAGGGACACTCCAGGGAGCATTTGGTAGTTTTGAAAGTAAGGGGGTGAAAAAGAAATGTGTAATTTTACATTGCATGTAATTAACCTGAAGGACTCACTGCTGGAAGAAGTAATTGAGTCCAACTGAGTCTAGAGGGATTCAGAAAGGATTAGACATTTATATAAATAAATAATAACAAATACACAAATGCTATATGACATCTAGAATATAAGACTTAACATTTTGTGATTTAAGTATAAAACACCTCCTGCAGCTGAGAAGAGTCTCTCCGTTCAGACTGGTTATTTTGTATGTTACGGGTGTTATTTCTTCACCTTCCTCTATAGCATCTGGCCATCGTCAGAGAGAAAAACCTACAGTTTAGTTTAAAATGACAATTATTATGTGTTGCTGTTTATAAAGTTCTGGTTTCAATTTGTTTGCAGCAAATATTTAATGAGGCAGAATAAAATTGAACACAGGCACTCATGAAAAGAATCATGAGAACTTTGATGTCCAGAAGATGTCAGGGCTATATTGCAACACAGTATGGGAGTTTGTTGTGGGCCTGTTTTCCAGCAGTCCTGCAGTGTCCTGCTGGTCAGTAAGAACTCCGGGTGCTCAGATCCTGGGGTTTTTGTGTGTAAAACAAAAGTTTGTGTCCTTGCTGTTTTAGACTCTGCAAATGTAGGAATCGTGTGGGTTGCCCTTTGCTTTACCCCATTCAACTTCATAATAACCGCTTTAAAAATAAGGCAGCTATAACAGAGTATGGTACTCTACATGTGGTCTCATCAGATCTTTTATGCAGTGGAAGAATAATGTCCTTTGACTTGCTTCGGTACCCTTTATTTATACTTTGCAGGATTGTTTGCTTTTTGTTGCTGCTTCCAAGCGTTGTGCTGAAAGATTTAATGTTCTGCCTACTCTAACCCTTCAGCTCTTTTCTCTGATCTGTGTGCCACAGTGTGACCTTTGAGGGTAGTACTTTCAACAGACTTTTTTGCTGACCTCTTACATTTCTCTACATTTAGTGGCATAAGCCATCTGTTGCCCATCAGAGTGTAGCTACCCTTTAACATCTTTGGCAATCAAACTGAAACTTTGGCAGCCTCTACCTTAGGTGTTCTGCTATTTTGCACGGTAGCACTCATTAACCTTTTGCTCTGTCACGTTACTGGGTTGCAGTCTGATGGCGTTTTTAATTGTTCCTTTTTGCCACCAGCTTGTGTCCAAATAGCAATTTATGTTCAAACTTTTGCAATAATCTCTGTGTAGCTCAGCCCCGCATCAGTGCAGAAGTTATTGCATACTGCGAACGCCACTGAAATTTGTGGTGGTGGTCCCTTTGCTGCTGCTGCTCTGCCTGTCTCCCATGGCTTGAAAATAATGTGAAATCTTCATTGAGAATGAACTATTTGCTGCATATATATTGAGCACATGAATGTAAGCCCTGTCATACCAATTTGAGGACAATTGTGATACTGGATTTAGAAATGCACTGCGACCCAGGAGTCCTGTGCTTAGTATTCATTTGCTAATGACTCACCCTGTGGTTTGAACTAACCAACTTATCTTCTGGGGGTTTAACTTTCTCACCTGTAATAAACTCGTTATTCATTTTGAGATTTGGTGATCCAAGGAGTGTAGAGGCAAACTCTTGTGCTTTAATACAACTGTATAGATTCAAATCTATGAGAGAGAACACTCTTCCACTGTGCTGGACGCACAAGAAAAGTTCTGTAGCAGGGCAAGATCCTCCTGATATGCCCTGTGATGTGACTCTGTTGTACAATCTTTACTGTTGAAATGTTAGAGAGCAATGTATTCTATATAATCCCTTCTGTGAAGAGAAAGGGTGTTGGACGAGACACCAGAGTTTATCTTCTTCTTCCTAAAACCTTTCAGCAGGGCCCCAGGAGCGTGCTACGCAGCATGTGGAGTGCCTCTTCTGTGGAGTAGGTTGCTATTGGAGTGGGTTGCAGTAGCTTCGAGTGCTGCGTGGGTCTCCAGCTCATGGCCTGTGGACTACAGCTAGCAATGCTGCCACTGGGCCACAATGGCACTAATAAGGTGTAGGCACTTAAAATGCTTTTGTGGAGTGATCCTGTTATTATATTCTATTCTTTCATCTGTTTTCCTTTTATGTTCTTCCCACCTTTTTGTTCTGAAAGTAGTTTAAAGGATTATTTTCTTTTCCCCTCCCACCCCCTCGGCTGCTTTGTATGGTTGTCTTTCTCCTTATGAAGGCTCAACCTTTCTCCCAGTCAGTAGCTGTTTTTTCCTTTCTAGGGAGTCCATGGGCTCTTTGTGCAAGTAAAACAACATGTTTTTATTACAAAGTGGCATTTTCTATTGAAAGATCTCAGAATGATTGAACAATGTGGAATGACTAAATGCTTTGAGATCTGTTCAAATTATCATAGCTGTTGGGCTTCAAACTGGAGACTTGTGATATATCTCATGTAGTAGCTTAGACTTCCTGATCTCAGTGGCTCCCTCTGACTCTTAAAAATCAATGGTCTAAACTTCTGAGTATCTGTATAATCTAAAGAAGAAATAGACCATCACATGTTAAAGAGCTATCTAGGATTTTATTTCCTCCTATATATAGTTGGTGCCCCACACAACCTTGCATAAAAACCTTGCATGCATTGAATCAAACTGAGTTTCTGTTTTGACTTAAATCAAGTGCAGAATGTCCTTCAGTTGTTTATAGTATTCACCTGGGTAAAACTTATTTGGTAAGGTTGGTAACATTTCAAAACTTTGTTGGTGTTGGGATGCAAAAGACAAGTCAGTACACCCTTCAGGATTAACTGTTGTTTTCAGTGCAAAAGAGATTAACTAAATGCTCCTGAGGTGCATTTGGAAGTCAGTTTAAATGTTACATGCAAATACAACAAGAAAATTATTATGATGATATGCCTACACATCCTTTTGTCCATTTGGTTGGTTTGTAGTAATCTCTGGCTCTACCTGTGGTGCATTTTGTATTTTTAGAGTAAAATCTTTTTAGGGAAGGGATGGTGTCTTACTTTTTGACATGGTAGCCATTGTGCTGCTGTTGGAAATATTTCATAAGTAACAATAATGTATTTCACTTGGAAGTCAGACCTTACGTTTTTGCATTCCTCTCATTGAGTGCTTCAGATTGATTCTGGCTGTGCTTTTGGTCTGCTGGCTCCCTGCAGCATACAAAATGTGAATGAACTCTTGCACACTTACTTAAACCATGAGGCTTGCATTCTTCTTCATGCAAAAACAGTCATCTTGTTTGGAAAACATCAGGTGGCCATAGAGTTAGAACAAGACAGAGAAGAACAGAGGTATGCAATTAACTCCTGATGAGTACCTAAGCAACTACCCCCCACACCCCCCAAGAAAAAAACCCCCAACCAACCAAACAACAAACCAAAAACAAAAAAGAAAACAAAAACAAACCCCCAAAACTAACAGACAGTAAACATGGACAATTTCTGTTTTATCTTGCAGCCTGATATTTTTTTGCTATTTCTTTCCCCTTTACTTGCAAGCATTCTGACTCAATACTTCCACATAATTATGTGTGTGTTTTGATTTGTGTCCATTGCCTAAGGATTTACGTTGAACTGCAACACAGCATTCTTAAACTGAAATACAAATGTCTGCAGCGGGTTCAGTGCCGGCTCTTGCAACCCGTCCTGCTTTCTGATGTGTCTGAAGAGATGGGTTAATGGCCAGGTGCTGTAGTTACAAGAAAGCAGTAATTTGTGTAGGTATGCAGCATGTTTAGTTGTCATATGTTTATGCAGTTTGTCATACAAAATGGAGAATTTGTCATAAAGAAGATACCTATAGAACTGGCACAAGGATTTTGCCGTCACAGGTGTGGTACATACAGACAAGCACTTATTCATACTTAGATACTCCCTTTCTCTATATGTATGTCTACAAGAGAAGAATCCTAGGAGATTCCATAATCTGATCCCCTGTTGTGTCTAGATAATATAGTAAAAATGCAGTTTGGCCTGAACTAATGATTGAACTAATATTCTTGGACTCTTTCAGTGCGTAAAGGTTCAAGCTGGTAACTCTTAGTGTTAGGAAACATTAGCTTACTATTACTGCTTTTTCTATTCAGGCTCCACCCTGGAGAGGTCTCTTAATTTCAAAACAAAGGGTAGTAAAAAGCACAGCCATTGAAATGAAGTTTATAATGTGCTTTAGATATGTATTCATGCTGTGGTCATAAAAATGGTTTACTTACTGCTAACTTATTTCTTTTATAAAAGATTTAAAAAGTTTGGCAATAGAGGTTGCTCACAGTAATTATTATGAAACATGTAACAACATTTCCTTGATATTTTTTCTTCCACAAAAATACCTTATGTTTCAAGTTCAGTTTATTTTAAAATCTAAATCACTCTTCTGCTAAATATTTTCTCCTCTGTCAGAATGCATTTCATTTCCTCACACCTACGGTTTTATTTTCCAGCTATTCATACTGTTAAAATCTATCACTCTTGCCTTGCTGTTTATACCAAGTGCAGTAGCAGTTTACACTGATTTCCTGAGTCAGTATAATTTTAATTTCTGTGTTCTGTTTGAGCAAGCTTTACAGTGTGAAAGGAAAGCCAACAATGCAATCAGGATGAATAAAACCATTTTGGGTTATGTAATGTGCATTCATGCTACTATTATGCAACAGAATTATTACTTGTGGCATCCTTAAATCCATTTTGAGTTCAGCTGTGTGGCCTGCTGTCTCATACAGGATGTTCTTTGTTTCTACTGACTGAGCAGAGAGTGATGATGAGCTCCACTATTAAATTAAATTACATTCCTGGAAGGGGAAAAAATAGTGTGACTTCTCACAGGAGAAGTATCACAGTGTTTGACTACCAACAATGCAGGTACTGGTAAAAAATGGTCTTTATGTTTCTGAATGACCAAAATATAATCTTTTCATGTTGACCTATAATTTTCATAGAATGGTGTGACTCTTGCTATATTAAATCTGTCTGACTCTGTTAGTGGTCATATCAATCATTCCTTCTCTTTGCTATACTTGGCATTTATTAAAAAATGACAGTATATTTTGTTCTACCATTTTTCACAAAAGAAACAGGGCGAGTGGCTTCACTGACCAGTGTTTCACAAACAAAATTTGTATAATAGCTTTCCCCTGATATTTCTTAAGGTAGATGTACAGTTGTCATCTTTAACATCCAGGCAGCTTATAAATATAAAGATAATTGATAATTTCAAACTTCTGTGCAGTGGTGATGTCACTGGGCTGATATTATAGCCGTGTTAAGTGGCATCAAAATTCAGGTGTACCAGAAAGAATCCTGTGATGTCTAGCCTTGTGTTAAAATAATCAAGGGTCATATAACAATAAACCAGGGAATTAGGGAGATGGGAGGGGATGCAAGATTAAAATTGCAGTTATGCAGTAATTGCAGCAATCCATTGAGGTAGATGAGACCAGGAGATGAGGCTTGGGACAGGGTTACATAAAAAGACTTGAAGGACAAGGCTTTCCATTTCAAGGCAGACTATGAGTTATTTATGGGCTTGGACAATGACTTTAGCAGCTGTGGTTTTTGTATCTGGGAGGATATTGATGTGGATGACATGGGGAGAAAGGTCCAATGTTGTAGGCCTTTGAAATCTAGATTAGTTTAAAATAGGAGAAAGTACTCTCTGCAGAGGCCACAGTGCTGTCACATGTCATTGAATCAGGTAACCTGACGACTTCTAGTTCTTTAACTGGGAAGTTGACATGGCCTTAGCCATTTGTGCTTGTGCCACATTCTCAGAGTTTAATTAGCTCTAAAGTGTAGGAGATTTACACACTAGTAAGTGAATTCCATTATGTGTGTTCAACCTAGCTGCTTACAATGTGTGTCCGCGTGTTGTGTCGTTTAACAAAAATATCACAATGATTTTTGACAGGTTTTTTTTTTTCTCCCTGAGGTATTTCTTCATACCTGGGTTTGTACTGCTCTTTGCTTGCTGTGCCCTTAGTTGTTGGCTTGTGACAGTATTCTGCAATCACTTGGTAACAGTGCAAAAGCTAAGGCCATGTGAAGGTCTCTTCTGTTGAACACTCTGGTGTCTCAACCCTATATTAAGATCTAGACTGACTGGTATTATTGCATGACACTGGCAGGTGACTCCTCCAAAGACAGTAAAATAGGTGAGGAGGAACTGGGGACAAGTTTTCATTTCAATAAGAGGCGGTTTGTTTTCAAGCTCCCAGTAGACTTTACAAAGAACTGAGCTGGGATCTTGCCTTTTGAGCCGAATGCATGGATTTGTATGTTTTCAGTTGCTATTTGTAGCTTCCGCCGTCTGCTTGTTGCAACAAAACTGGGTTGGTTTGGTGGTCTTCCACTACATCTGCTATATGGACTCAGTGTAGAAATGATATTGCTTAGTTTTATAGAGTACTTGTCATCTATGGACTCAGAAGTACTTTATAGAGAGCCCTTCCACAGCTGGAAAAACTGTCGCTCACAGAGGTCTTGCATATTGCTCTACCCAGGACTAATATTACCATGGCTTGAATTTCCAGAGTGCTAAGATTCTCTTGAGCCACCTTTGAGGACCTCCCAGGAGGGACTCTTCTTCTTGCAAGACTGTCATCTGAAGAGCCAAACTCCCTACCATCTGCAGTTAACAGATGTTTTGCTTTGTGCAGCTATAATTTTTGAAATCAGTTAAAAATCTGTGAGCACACAAAATAGTTGCACTTCTTGCAAAGGGTGGCCAGTAGTTTTAGCCAAACTTAGTGGTGGCCAAATGCATAATTGGCCTGTGTAATCTGATTTGTCTGATGTTTTATAGATATGGATGATATTAACTTCTGGGGTGGTGAACAGTAGAAACATCTGCTTGATTATGCTGTGTTTTCAGATAACCATGATCGAGGCTTGTGTTCTGTATGTAAATACAAGATTTGCTGTACTGTGAGCTTGAACTACTAAGTACTCCTCAGGTGGAAGGCACAGTATACCTATCATTGTAATCTATAATCAGGATTACTGAAAGCTGTTTCAAAGTCATGTGAAATATTTGAGCTGTCTGCCACCCTTTGTACTATTTTTCTCCACTCAACACCCGTTTTTTTTCTCCTTTATGGTTCCTAGTAAGTAACTCAGCCTGGGAATTGTAAGCAGGCTTTGGCACCTACAAATTTCCAGAACAGACTGGAAGCAGTGAGGGTGTGGGGAGGGAGGAAGAGAAGTTAAGGCACGGGTGGTTAGCAGAAACAGTAATTACTATTTACTGTTTCTGGGGCACAGGGGAACTGCCTCAACTGCCTATTTCCCTGTCTTAGGGACCCTCTATAATCCATACCTGTAAAAGGTTTTATTAGTTTTGACAGTTAATCGCTGTTTTATGCAAGTCCAGAGATTCTACATAGAGCTCTTCCCTCATGGAGACGCTATGTAAAACTTTCTGCATCTATAGAAGTCAAAATATTTTATAAAATGGGTTGATTTTACTGCCAAAATAGGCAATAAAATCCATTTTCTTGCCTTCACTCTCATGCCCTACTCACTTAGCTGTCTGTTAATTTGAGTATTTACTGCTCGGTTTAGTGATTGGACATTTTGGTGTTCCTATGTACTGAAGAGAGGAGGATGCTAAGTTTTACAGAAGTAATTCTCCTGTAATATAGAAGGGCTTTGGATAGATATTTAATATGGGACGCATTTGTTTGCTGGGTTAAAAGAATATTTCTAGTAAATGTCATTTGATGACAGCTATTCCTCAAACAGTATAAGATGCACGTGACTAAGAGTCTTACCTGACTTACTGGTTTCTTTTTCTTACTTTTCTATTTTAAATTAGGAACTTGCTAAGCTTCAATGTCCGATCAAAACCACCACAAGGAATATTTATACATACTGATGTATTATGAAAATATGTCCCTGGCATGCTTATGAGACAACAAGATTGTGGTGAACTGCAGAACTGTGAAACGTGTCAAACAAAAATGATAATGGTTTAAGTAATCTGATGTTTCAGGTTCAGTTAACTCAATGAAGACTGTACATCAGATAAGAGGGTGGGAGGGCTTCTCTTGATTTTGTTCGAAGTCCTTCTAGCAAGAGAGGTGAGAGTCAAGATGAGAAGGAACTTTTTGTAGGTAGGAAGCAATGAGAAGTTAAGTGCATAAATCGTACAAGAACAGCTAGAGATGAAGGATTGGGGCTAAGCTGTTGAGACAATATTTGTTCTCTTTAAAAGGCTTGTATGCTGCACAGTGAACCTCAGAGGACTTGATTCTCCCTGAATAATATGGTTAGATTCCTTTGCGGCACAGATGCTTCTAAGAAGTGGGCCAAATTTGGAGGAGGAATTTTTATGTTCCCATGGCTGAGTAAGTTGCACCATTTGTAAGAGTTGGACAATGCCATTTAAATGTAGACTTCTTTGAAGATTCAGTTTCTTAATGTGCTTGCTTAAACTCCTTCAGATGCATGCAGTGAGAGGTGATGTGTAAATTAGGCTTCTTTACTTTTGCTTTGATTCATTTAGAGCTAGTCCCACATAGTTCACTGATACCCCAATGAATCTAAATTTGCATAACTTCAGAAGGTGTGAGAATGCACAGCTCAGCACCATGGTATGCATGATGTTTCTTATTTTCCCCAGAGTGGTTTTAAGTAGCTGCAAGGTGCCCGAGTGAAAGGGTTCTAACTGAGCAACAGCATTTGTGTAAGAGCCTTTTTTTTTGTTTTGTTTTTCTTATTCTGTTTTTACCTCTAAATCTAAACCACAGCTTTTGTTACTGTTTGCCAGCTCTTCAGACAGATACCAGCCAGGCTGTGAGCTTTAAGGGTACGAGAAAATGAGAATGCCTTTTGTATAATGATCATGGAATTAACTGGTCCTGGAAACTCTGGGTTGCTGCCAAGAAAGGTTATTTATGTGGTAAGAAAGGAAAGGAACAGGGTGGAGCTTTGGAAATCCAGGAATACCCCTAGCTGTCAGATCATAGGAAAGAGCTAGTAAAGTTATTTTGGCTTCCGAGTTTGGTGCAGTAAACACCCGATTTTCAGAAGCATCGAAAATGAGGAAATGGGAGTTAGCAAAGTGGAGGGAGCTCTGCAGAGAGCTCCGTATTAATTTTATTTCCAAGTGCACTGTACAATAAAAACAGCTGCTCTTGCAAAGGCAGGTATCTACGCTGTCTGGAGTCTGCAGGCCGCAAAAGATCTGGCCACCCAAATCCTACATTTCAAGCCACAGTTTCCTAGAGTGGAAATTCTGCTTCAAATTCAGTCTTATCTCATGCAAGCTGTTTTCCAGGCTGACAGTTCGGCAGAGTGGAGGACAAGGACAGAGAGGAGAGTGGTGGGATACAAGGCTCTTAAATACCGCCAGCATTGCAGAACTGATTGCAAGAGGAAGCATGGATGCGTACACCCGGGGGCGTACCCTAATGACACTCGAAATACTTGTGACTTCATTTGATAACCTTAGTCTGGTCCCTGCTCTTTCTGATGTGCACTGTTATGTGGTATTGTTAGTGCAAAATTACCACTTTTCACAGGTTTGTTTGGGGGTTTTTTTAATGGTCATGTGGTGTGGATGGGGGGAGTCAGCACAGTGTGTGCAAGTTTGAGTCAGTTCAGTGTGATTGTCAGCTGCTGTGGATTTTATCTGTCAATATACGTATAGGACAGTCTTGCTTTCTTTTAAGGGGAGCAGGCTCAATTATGAAGTTCATTAAGATCTTTGTTGGAAGGAAACACTGTCAAAGAAGTTGTTAATATCTTTGCAGTTGTTTTTTACAAAAATACTTGACTAAAGTGAGTAGGAATCCTACATAGCATCTTGAAGACGTATTATTGAGTTCTGTGGGGTTTTTGCCATGGAATCTGGTTGTTCTTCAAACAGCTTTTCTGTTTCACCTGTCTTGCTGCTTTCTTTAAGTGATGTGTGACTGCATGTTAAATGAAGGATACCTTAGGTTTTTCTTCTCTCGGACTGCTGTTATGGATGCTTGTATTTTTGGAGCTTTTGAAGCTTGATCGTTCAACGATTTGATTTTTTTTTTATTCCCCCCCCCCGCCCCCCCCAACTTCCCTGCCAAGGATAGGTGTAGATATTAAAGGGTTATGCTGGACAGCCTGTGTGTAAGGAAGCAATATCAAAAAAAATGAGAGCAAAAAGCATGTTATTCCTACTTTCAGAAGGTTAAAGCTGATTCACATTTAGACAAACAGCGAAATGAAACATTGATTCTTGATTAGGGTACCTTATTTCCAGTGAACTTATAAGGTACTGCACTTCAGGCAGTTTTATTCCAGCACAGGGTGTCTGTCCAGTAAGTTAATAAAAATACCTAGAGTGGAAAGCTCCCCATCTGGAAAAGCTGCAAGTTTCAAGGAGAGTCAAAAGCCTTTAAAAATCTGTCAAAATCAGTAAAAACAGAGTTTAAGAGACACTAGTTAGTTAGGTGCTCTTGAAAAGAATTTTGCAGAATTTCTAAATAAAACAAGTCTTTAGTAAAGTGGTAATGTTTTAAACATCTAAGCCTGAAGAATATTTGATAATCTCATTTACTTACTGTTCATCCCAGTTGTTTTCTTTCAGTATTTTTTTTTCCAGTCTGCCTAATGAAAAACAATTACATTCATTTCATTGCACGATTCTTGCTTTCAGAATCTCAACAGGTAATATTTGCATTGGAAAAAAACTGTAGACCAGTGATTTTTTTGGGTAAAAGTGAATGCTTCCAGTGATGTTTCTGAAATAATCACTAAAATTCTGTATGTCTTTGTCTGGGTAGCAGCCTATTTTTGTACTGTTCAGAATTTGAACTATTTTTTTAACTTTGAGTCTCTACTGCCTCTTGCTAGGATGTATCATTAATTTAGGAGATGGTACATTTTAGAATTAATTAATAATACGATTGAAGGTTAACATTTAGCATTTGTACCTTTGGCCACGAAGCTGTGGGATCCAGATCTCTATTATGGCTGTCAAACTGAGTGAAATACCAGGCAACTTTGGGGCATATGCAGATTTTGCTTTATTTTCCTGTCATTGGTAGAAAAAATGGCAAGAGATCAGCGTATCTTGGCCAGTTCTTTCAGAGAAAGACTGATGGGAAGTGGAGATTGTGGTGTCAAAGGTTGCACGTGATGTCTCGTCAGATTCATAAAGGAGTGTTGCTTTTACACACCTAGTAACAAGCTATGCTGGTAACAAGCTTCTTGTAACTTAGGACCTGCTTACTCAAGCCCTGTATTGGTGGCTGTTGCAGAGAGATGTCTGTTGGATATTATGCTGATACTCGTATCTTTTCCACATCCTGCAATTGTGTAGCCTGCATGTAGCCTGCACTTTCACAACGCCTTGGTGAGTCAATGAGATTGTGCGTGGATTCAGGAGCCAGCCTGTACAGGGCAAGGTCAGGACCTTAATTGTAACCAGCTTGGAATTGAATTATAGCTCCTTCAGTACTGGGCATCTGCAGCTGGTTTTGGAGTCGGTTTGTGTTTGAAGGAACTTTTTGGCTTTGAATGTGTTTTAGTGTGCATGGAGCTCTCCTGTTTCAGCAAGAACTGCATACGTGGGTACTGTTTTGTGCTGTATAGCTGTAAGATGATCGCCTTAAAAGAGAGTGGGCCCCTCTGAAGGTACAGCATTGCAGAAGATTAGTAAAGATGTTAGAATTAAACTAGATCAGTACCCACGCAACCTCAAAAAAAAAAAAAAAGAACTTGCAAGAATATACCTCAGTTCAATCTTTCTATGCTTGCTTTTGAAAGATGCTGTCTATCTTGTAGGAAGCTATTTGCTTATCAGTTACCTTTGCAGATTATCGAGGCTATGATCTGTTGCTTGAAAAATCAAAGTGAGTCTGTTTAAAAAACATAAAATAAATCAGACTATAAAATGCCATATCTCTTTCTTTATTTTTAGTTTTGTAGAGGACCAAGAAAATCTTACTGAAGCCCTGAGATGTTGGGGTCTAGTATCTTTGTTAGACAACCGGAAGGAGCTGGAGAGCCTTTTTTTGTTGTTTTGATGCACAACAGAGCGCAAAACTTCTGGTGGCTTTAATTGGTACCACATAACAATGATCACCGTGTGCCACTGTCAAAACTTGCAAAGAGCTTTGGGAACATCTTTTAATAGCAGTAGATACAGTATTCCTCTAAGCAGACAACACAAAAGCAAACATGCAAACTCTTTTGCCTTCGGGTAGCCTGGTTATGTCAGTGAAGAGATGGCCTCTTGATTAAATCCAGACTGAGCAGTTTCCTGTTAGCATGCTAACTCAGCCCACAATGTCTTATTCTGAAAGTCTGTTATTGAGCTTGTCTGCCAAATCCTTTTTCCTTTTAAACTTACAGGCAGAATTGCTAAAATTATACAAATACAAACAATCCCTAAAAGTCTCTTAAAATGATTTCTAGCAGTTTAATGTTTTGCTGACAAACTCAGTTTTAGATTTTCAGGGTTTGGGGTTGTTTTTTGTTTTGCTTTGTGGGGTTTTTTTTGTTGTTGTGGTTTTTTTTTAATATTGTCCCATTATGATGTCTTGAGGAAGTTGCAGTGTTGCAATTAACAGAAAATTTTGTGCATGTATCAGTCTTGGAAGCAGATTCTACCCTTGTTTGGTACACAGTCACACCAGTGAATGAGAGGTTTTTACACACACCGAGTAGAATATGCCTGTAAGTCAATACATCGTGAGTGGGGCAACCTCCTGGATAGAAAATTAACAAATACAGTAGTGCAGACTTTCTTCCCTGTTTGAAAGTGGTTGTATTGTGTAACTAGTTATTTTCAAAAGTATATTTTAATTGTAAGATGAAAAGTCAGCAAGAAAATTTAATATTTTTTTTGAGCAAGTTTTGCCTAGGGAAAATTTGAATGGAAGAGAGATATAGCGGTGGTAACGACATATCCTTTTACAGTTTCTGTAATAGTGGTGCCATATATAATTCTATATACACCTTTAAGTCAGGTATACAACAGATTATACACCTTTAAAACAGCCATAAGCTCCATTGAACAAAACTTTGCAAGTTACTCTGGTGTAATCTTCATTACCTGTGGGATTGCATTGGGATAACAGTGGGTTTTGTACTGTGCATTGCCTTGTCTATTTATAAAAGGCATTAATGGGTTCATGGCACAAGATCAAGTTACCCAGTCTGTAATTTCATAATCTGTTTGAACAGATGTAAACCTGCAATGCTTCCAGAAATTGTCTTACAGCTTGTACCCAAGCTTGTTTTCCTGTGTCAGCCTGTGTGTTTCTGCAGCCATGGGGTGAACTTGTCTGGGTTAAACTTGACCCCGCCAAATGAAATAAAGGGCTCTCTTTTGGCTGGACCACTTTCCCAGCCCAGTTTGCTGTAGCAGGCGGGCAGAAAAGAGCCTCTGGGAATGGCTTCTTTCAATGGCTTAAACTCAATATGAAATGGTGCTGTTTTGCAGTTGAGATGTGACTGCAAGGTCCCTAGGACCTCTGCTTACCTACTGTGTCTATACTCTTTACAGTCTGTTGACAGCTCCTTGTGTTTTGATCCTACAAGATGCTCTTGGCTCTTCCAGGGCTTCCTACGACACAGAGGCACTTTTCTGCCAAAAAACATGTGCCTGGGCCCAGTTCTTGTTAGAAAGTCCAGAACGTTGTGGGTTACTGCTATGATTCCTATTTTTTTCTTTCCCTGTCTAGGCTGTGTTTTTGGTGTGTTTTTTTGTTGTGTGTGTGTGGTTTTTTTGTTGTTTTGTTTTGTTTTTAATACAGATAGAGGGTTGTATTTTTGTGTAACGAGAGTTTGTTGGACCTCATTAAGCTGGGAAAAGAGATGTCCCCATGCAAGAGTAGCAGAGCTTTAGCATGGTATTAAAGACATCTATATTGTTTAAAACAAAAAGGGATATCTATTATAAATAATTCAAAAGCAATGGAAGGTAGCGATATAAATATGAAGGGGGTAGGTTATCCATTCCTAATTATTTTATGCATAGATTAATTTTTTCTCTGTGTTTTGTCAGTATACCAAGCCAGAGTCAGTAGTGACTCTAAGTCATTAACATGCTGTCTTCGTGTCCTCAGTCTAGTACCAAGGTGTGTTAACACTGGAATATTGTTAGCCTTGTTTCTAACTTGCACCTTAGTAGGAAGTTTCTGGAGCAAAACTTCTGGTCAAAATAGCTGTGTGTCTGATGGCGTTTCCTCAGGATGAATTTGAAATATGTTGTCAAGGAACCATGGAGAAACACAAAATATGGATTGTATTGTTACTTAAGGGAGTCTCTCAATCTGACTCGATATTCAAAACCCATAAGAGCTGTTAAATTATAAAATATTACTGTAAAGCTGGGAAATATGACCTAAAGTTATAGTGTTATTACCTGGTATCACGATACATCAAAATCTGTTACTCAGGAGAGGAAGGCTGTGATTCAGAAGAGAACCCTCACACACAGCAGTCCCAGTTGAAAGCTTACTGTGAGTGCGTATGTGAGGAGGAAATATGCAGCAGAGTAATGCTGCAATGAAAATGGGTCGAACTCCTTAGTTTTTATCCTGAGATTGCAGAATTGATGATGACTAAGCTAGACTGTTGTGTGCTCATGCCCAGCACAAGTTTAATTTAATACATTTAATACATTTAATCTAACCTAAAAAGAGTTAAGATTTTTTTTTTTACAGTCTTGAAATATTTCATGATGGCCTGATTTTTCCTTTGCATAATCTCATTAATCCTAGTTCAATACAAGGTTTGCCTTAAACAAAATGCTTTCTAAACTCAGTAAATGTGAATAAAAGTACACTTCAAAAAGATATTTCATTCATTCAGATGACCTTCCAATACTTTATTTACGTAAATCATAGTGATGTCTGGGGATTTTTGACAGGGTTTTTCCTTGCATTTATGGTTGCAGACAGTCGAACTGGCTCAAGCCATTTCTTTCTCTCAAGGAAAATGACTCTTTTTACTGGAGTTTTATTAGTGCTGGTGATATGGGATTATAGTGCTTACATAGTGAATATGCATGTCGTGTAATTGCGATCAAGGTTAGAGAGCAGGTGTGTCACAGCATATTTTCCTCAAGCTGAGGGTGCAGTACATGAGTTGGTTCGGTTCCTGTTAAACAGCAGCAACGGAAGCGGAGCTACATGCCTCCCCATGCTGCCTCTGTAGAGTTCAGTAGTCTGAATATTGCTTCCCGCAGATAGCCAGCTCAAAAGGTAGAGAGAAATTTTCTGTTAGATTGCTCTTGTGGATTTTTTTTTTATTTATAATCCCATTTTTAAAGCTTTTTATCACACATATTTAACAAATAAGTATTTAAACTAGTCACAAAAATAATTTTCTGAACTGTCCTCTAAATAACGGCAGAATTTAAGGGAATGTTTCTAGTTACTTCAGACTTACAGCAGGCTGTAAGCATTAAAACCAAATGCTGTTTAAAAACACACACACACTTTTAACACCAAACCCTAGATTTGTTGACAAATATTGTGCCAAACAGAAACTGTAAGTGAAAATTATAATGGCATGTTTGCAAGATGACTTTGACACCCTCCTTGCAAAAGTATCATGAAATGTTTCACATTCAAAGGTGTTTGTGACCTTAGGTTCAGTGTGGCAACACAAAGTTGGTATTTTCAGCAGGGGAATCACAAGTGCTGATACTAAAGTTGTGGTCAGTTTTCATGTTTATTCAGAAGTTAAGTAGAACACTGAATTACCACTGTTGTTCCCTCTAGTAATATTCTTTGTGGGATAATGGATTTTGTTTTAGATCGTAATATATGATGGGATCGTAAGATAACTTGATAGCAGTCAGACTAAAATATTTTGTGGAGCATGTCAGAGAAAGATCTTAAACTTACTAAAAACCTCTGTTATTTGTTACAGCATTTGCTGTTTGGAGAGCCAAAATTGACAAAATCACTTAGTAACTAAAGATGGACTATTCCTGTGAAAAGATGGAATTTAATCTGTGTTTCACTGTGAAAGCTGTGTCAGGGATCTATCAGGCTTCTGACTGACTTTTGTGCTTTGTTTTTGTTTCAACTTTGTAGGCTGAGGGGGACCAGTTACCTCCAGAACATACCGTCAGCCAGTATGAAACATGCAAGATCAGGACAATAAAAGCTGGAACTTTGGAGAAACTTGTGGAGAACCTTCTGACAGCTTTTGGGGATAATGATTTTACCTACATCAGTATCTTTCTCTCAACATACAGGGCCTTTGCTTCTACTAAGGAAGTACTGGAACTTCTCCTTGACAGGTAAGAGCCAGTATATAATGGAAACTGAGCCAACATTTACACCATAGGGAGATGTTGTCAGGAATTTCTTCCGTTACATTTAGTGGACATGGACTTAATAACCCATGGACAGATGTCAAGAATACTGCAAAACTCAGAATTTCAGCATAAAGATAAAATATGTAAATGCATGCTACCCACATCCCAGCTCTCATTAAAGCATAGTCACCAGATAGGGGAAGTGTGCCATGTCTGACTGCTAAGGAACCAAACTGGGACTGGCACAAGAAATTTAATATAGCTTTTCCCCCCAGAAAATCAGAATGCATGGGCTGCAAAGTCATAACTAGAATAGATTCCTACGTTTTGCTGGATACTGGTATTTTCAGACCTAACTCACCTGTTTTGGGGACTGCTGATTTGAAACAGGGATTATACAAACATAAGAAAGAATTCACTATCCCCTTCTAGTACTTCACATGAACATCCAACCATAAATTTTTGCAGACAACACAGTGTTATAAGAATAGCTTTTATGGTAAGACTGTTAAATCATGTCTGCTATATCTTTCTAAATGTTTGGAACATGCAACATTAGTTTTCTCACCCTAAATTCTAACTGATACATGACTGGGTCAGAGGTGATCTTATTTTGGGAGTATCATATTTATAGGATTTTCAAAATCAAGTGATAGAATCATAAAAATGGTTAGAGTTGGAAGGGACCTTAAAGATCATCTAGTTCCACCCCCCCTGCCATGGGCAGGGACACCTTCCATTAGACTAGATTGCTCAAAGCCTCATCCCACCTGGCCTTGAACACTTCAAGGGATGTACAGAAAGAGTTATTCTGGCATATAGTAATTAGAAAGGAGGAGTAGTGTAAGAACTCCTAGGTTTTAATTTTGGCTCTCCCACTAGGTAGATAAGGAACAAGGCATGGATACATTATCCGTGCTTTTCTTTTGTATCTGAAAAGGAGTATGATACTACTTGCTGTGCAGGAATGTTATGTGGCTCAATTAATAGCGATGTTGAAATGCCTAGCTCCCAGGCCTGCTGTGATTGTAGTAATAGCTGTGGTTGCTCCAGTGCAGTAACTTCACAGCCAGGTAACAAGTCAGATGAGGAAAGAGCAGCCATCCTGGGGAGCAGACTGTACAGTTAGATTTACTACTGTGAGTTTTATGTCTCAGTCCATACCAATTCTGGCATGGAACGTGAGGAGCAATAAAAATTGACAGTGCATATGTACAGGAATATAAAAATGTTGAGGAATTCCTTCTTTTGAATGGGTAATTCTTTCTATACCCTCAGGTTTGTATTCTATGTTTTGGACATACATGTCTTTGAAGAATAAAATATGAAAGGACACCAAGTTTGTGTGGATTCTAGTAACTTTAAAGAGCTAAACTTGACTTGCCAAGTGACAGTGTGTGATGAGAATCTCTTGCTTCCTAAGCAAGTGAATGGCCAGACAGCCACAAATTTATAGGAGAAACCAATAGTTGTATGCATATACACTGTCACTTTCAGCCAATAATGCTTCATGTAAGATTTATTTTACTTACTTTGATAAAGATACATTTTTAACAGAAAAAGTTGGAATAAATGAAATAGTAGCCTTTGCAAGGATGCTTTGCCCAGAATGGCTATTTTACATATCATTCCCCTAACAGTGCAGGTTTTGTTGCTCTGTGTTGGTGGGTTGCCAGACTGCTCTTCTGGGGTTCTTATGTATTAATTGATGTGTATCTGGGGAAATTTTCTTTCTGTAATCAATGAGAACTTCTGAGTAACTCAAATAATGTGAAGAAGTCGGTCAAAGGTGGCTGTAAACCTGACGATACACAGCTTGCACTTTGATTAAAGGCTCTTAAGTTGTCTTAAGACAACTTATTTTGTCTTAAAGTACATATATATATATATCCTGTTTAAATGCCCAGAAAGCATCTTTATGTGCGTTCCCCACCCAGTTCAACATAGTTTTAATTTTTAGTAATTTCCATTCTTATTTCTCTCTTGCTGAGGTACTTCAGCAATGCAAATAAATGTCCCACCTGAGACTGTGACCTCATTTTACAAATTACTATGCAAACATGCCTAGAATTGTTTGCAAAAGCCCCCACCCTGAAGACCCTCTACTGTCAAGAGATGATAAACAGTGAGAGGAATAGACAATGATGCAGATAGTTAGGAGGAGTGTACTGAGGGAAAGAGAGAGTAAGGGTTTAACTCATAGTGATGGTTTTGGAATTTGACCTGGGTTTTCATGCATCCATATTTTTAGATGTCCATATCTGGTTGTTTTTTGCTGTCCTCAGGAGGCAGAAGGCTGTTACACAAAGAGCAATTTGTATATTGTGCTTATTTAATTTGTATCATTATAAAAGATCCTGTGTATCTGACAAGCGAGTTTAAAATCTATTATCAAATGTATTAATCTGGCTGGTCACCAAAGTGATGTTTTTGGAGAAAAGTTGTTGGCACTGGGAGGCTGCCTTGGGTCCTTGGCAGTGGGCTGGCTTTGGTCGGTGCAAAGCCCCTGGGCAGGACTAGGAAAGGGGTCTTGAAGCTGTTGGGGTGTTTTGTCCTCCTGCATGCTTCTGCACAGAGGACTTCACATGTATAAATTTTGTGTGGGACAGGTGATTATTTCATGTGCGCATGCCTGAATCTTTTCCTCTTGGTTGCCTTACCTGGCCGGATTCAATAGGTGCTCCAGGTGGTTCTGCCAAAGAAGCCAAGCTGTAGGTGCTGCTGGAGGTCTGAATGAACTGAGGCATGGGAAGGCACATTCAGCTGCAGTGTCCTTGCTCATGCTTCTCCCCTTTGCCACTTAATAGGGGACATCGCTCTCCAGAATTGTGAATTCAACCCTTCAATGACTACTGAAATAATTAAATCTCTCTGTAATTGAGGATTGAAGCATCTAAACTTGGGGTGGGGGCCAAAGGGGTAATCCATTGAAACAGCAGTCTCTTTTACAGTCAATTAGCCTTGTTATGGTTTTGATTGTTTTGTGGTGTTTCATCACTAGCCATTAAAATGTTCAAGCTCTGTTAGGCTGCACTGTTATAAGGATGATGAAAAAGTCTTTTGGGAATCTTGCTTTTGCACTGAAGTTTGTAGAGTCCTCTAGATAAAGAGTTCTGATTTCTTCCCATATTTTCCCCTAGTGAAAGAAATGTGCAAGATTAGTGAAACATTGAAGGTATAAAATCAGATGCTCAAGGATCAGGAATTTGAGAGGGGGAAGAACTCAATATCTTTATGAAGTTCATCATCATGGATTCTAGTTTCTACTTCTGTATTGTTTTCTTTAATGTAGGTATTAATGATAGAATTTTAAAAACAGCCTGAAGAAAGTAATTACTCATTCTCTGAGAATCATTGGTCATGAGACACCTAAACTCTTTGGGCTCCTGTGGAAATGCAAACCCCAGGCAGTAAAGGTTTCTGTAAATTGTATAGCTGGTGCAATTTAGCTCAGTTAACTCTGCAATTAAGTTCTAAATATTTTCCTATCTGTGAATTACATCTGTAATATTACAATTGGATTGTAACACAAAAGCAGTGGCAAGTCTGACTTATAAATCTTTCTTACATTTTCTCAGGAGTGTATCAGAGGAGAGAAAACCAGCCTTGATTGGAAAAGAAATTGAGCAGACAGGGCTAACTCAGCTTTGAAATGTGTGCATAGCCAGTTTATAATGGATTTCATTTGAACATTGAAGCAGGAATGAACAGGAAAATAGGTGTTCTCTTCTAAAGATGATGTACTTGTTATTCACTGCATCGTTGGCTGCAGATTGAGGGGAAGGGTCTTGGGCCAGACTTATGCACTACTGTGTCCTTGTGGTCTTGAAGAGATTGTGTTCCTGTCCCATTGGTTTCTGGTAAAGTGCTGGCTTGGTAGAAGCTCTGCTTTAAGGAGGGGCATCCTCTTGTGGTTGGCTTTGAGGGTAGGAAAGGAGAATAAAGGAAGTTCAGATACTGCAGTTTTGCTTCAAACAAATAGCCTAATTTATATTTATAGCAAGGTCTCAGGTAAGTTTGGGTAGTCAGGTTGTTTAGAGCAGCAGCAAGTCAGGAACATGCATGACTCTAAGGAAGTTGGCCCTGCCTGACTCCTCTGATGCTGCTTTAAAAAGGTGAACATGTCAGAAGAGGGCAAGAAAGCACAGGGGAAAAGTCTCTGTAGAACAGAACTTGCTTTTCTGAGCCTGATTCCGATCTCAATGGCTTGTGTACCTCTCAGAGCAAGTTCTAATACCTCCTTTAGAGGAAGGGCACGTAGGCTGCCTGACCTTGTCAATGTCATCCCCAGCCTTTTATAATAAATGATAGCATCCACAGGAAATCCTAGGAGGTCACCACTTCCTTCCCCTCTCACAAATCTTAGGAGTGTAGTGTTTAAGAATCCATGGATGTTTCTCTTGGCTTTTCGAATATCATGGATAATCTAGAATTTTATGGCTTGGGAAAAATATAGATGAAATTTAAGCTATAAAAGTTAGAATGATTTACGTGCAGCTGTGGCATATGGACTTGTGAAGAAAAGCAGACGTTATAAAGAAAAGTTAGAGAAATGGATAGTAATTGAATTTAACCATCTTAGTTTTCATCTCTACGTTAGTGTAGAATAAGTAGCAAAGAGTCTGCATTTTTGCAACTTTCTTGTTAGTGATACTTGTTAATAATAACAGTACAGAGACTAAAGTGGGTGTCAGTAAATAATCTGTGTTTTATAAGTACTTGTATTTTGTTTTCCAGTGAAGCAAAAAAGCAATGAAAAGGGCAGTCTCTTAAAAAAAAAAAAAA
>VFFE01008906.1:2238694-2274923 GCA_008921705.1 Burhinus oedicnemus | reverse complement strand
TTTTTTTTTTTTTTTAATCAGGACCCACCTTAGCTTTTCATGTTCAGTAGCTTGCTTTCCACAGTTCTTACTACTTTCAGTCAGTCAGAAAGTTCATGATTACAAGTAACAGAAGAATAAAGTCCAGAAAAGGTCAGATATTCTAGTCAAATGTCTGAGTTAGATGGACTTCAGCCTGTGTTTCCAGAAATATGATGCCAGACCTCTCTTAATTGTCTGATAAGAGAGTTGTAAGGAGTAACTTACTTGACCCTGTATCTCCTCCTATAAGCAATTCTTTCTGCTCTTCCTTGCATCATATAAACAGGATTACCTGATGCTGTTTCTCAGTTCTGTGTGTTTTTGTGTCAAGGTGTGACAGAGTTACCTCCTCATCTTAGGTCGTCATTGTCTTTGAGTTCTCTGTGTTCACTACATGTTTTTTAGCTTAGGACTTCTGTTGTCTTTCAGAAAGAAAAAAGTAGATATAACACACCAAGACATGTGACAATTCAGAATAAAACCATACGTACAATAAACACAAAAATTATCAGCATGATGAGTAGCATTAAGAATTAGAGAGGTCCATATGATAGTACACATTACATGAACAGTAGACAACTTGTTCTATAATTCAATTATAGTTTTGTTTTTAAGTGAGGTTGTATAGTTAAAATGTGTGGTTTGGTACACATCACCTGACAAAAAGCAAATGAGGAAAGAAAGCAGAGCAAAAAGAAATAAAGTATTTTCTCTTGCTCATGTCTGATGTGAAGATTCTACACACCTTACCAGCCAGGAGTCATGGGAAACTTAAATGAGATGGTCACATACAAGAGATCTCAAGCACCTTTACATATTCTGGGAAGGGGATCTGCAAGCCAAGCAACTAATGCTGTTTGGGGACTTGTCCTCCTGAAATAGTTATGTGTATTGCCTATGAGATAGTTAGAAACAATGCTTTTGGTGATATGAACTGATCACTGTGATCTCTATTCAGAGCAGGAGAGTTCCTCCGTTAACTTTTAACCCTGTTAAAAGGTTGAGTTTTCTACGCAGAATGATCCGTGAAATAACTTGTGCCCTATTTCCGTCCCCCTACTGAAAGATGGTGTTAATTTTCATCTCTGGGCAAATCCACGCTGGCATACAGCTATACCCAAACTACAGACTCCATGAATTTAAAGAGGTGATGTGTTACAGGACCAGAACATTTCTTTCTCAGAAGACAGGCCTTAAAGACCTGACTGGAGCTGGTTGAGGACAGAGGAAGAACCATAAAGCCTTCAAAATATAAAATGTCATAGCTGCTTATGCCTTTTGGAAGTCAATATCTTCACTGGATACCGAGATGCCGTTGAGTAATGTAAGGGTCTGACACAGTGCTGAGGCCATGTCACTGAGATGACTTGCTAGGCTTGTGAGATCTGGAGAGTTGATGCAGCACATCACACTTCATGGATAAAAGGTGCTGAGCTTGTTGCCATGAGTTTTAAAGATTTCTGTCAGTGAAATTCCCAGAAGTGATTCTTTCCTGTTCAGCACACGTAGAAAAATGTCCAGCCTGGCAGTCCAGGTTTGCCTGCAATACTTGTGTTTAGGTAAGACTAGTTTAATGTTAACTGAATCTAGTTACTTGAAGACCTTGCTCAAAAACATAGTAGTACAAACCTGAGATTGCCTGTGAGAGTGGTTTTTCAAGAGGCAGACAATATTGCCATATTGATCCATGGACTTGGACTATGATTTTTTGTTTGTTTGCTTTCCAGAGGTTTACTATTGGTATATTTTCTTTAAAGATACCCTTTAGGCACGTTGGTAAATATAATGGGAAGACAAAAAAGCATTCTGTCTCCCCATGTACATAGAAATAACTCTGGTATTTGTAGCTAGTAAGAGACTCCACAGCCAGGGCAAAGGTGATGAAAAGGAAATGCTGTGCTGTAACCAGTGAGCTGTGTTCTGATCTGTTCATTTACATCTCTCCTTCTGATGAAACCAAAGAAAGTTTAAGAGCTGTTATAAATCCCAGTCTAAGTTATATTTCTCAAGGATAGTAAAAAGAAAGCAGTAGAACCGGAAAACAGGTCTCCTGGTTGCAGTATGATGTTTCAATGGGGATTTTAACTATTTTTTTTTCCTGGCTACATTGCATACTTGCATCCTCAGTGCTGTAAAAGGGAGGATTCTTGCTGGAGTTGGACCAGCTGAATGAGAAGCACAAACAGGTTATGTAGCACAAAAAGTAAAATAGCTTTAAGCTCTCAAACTGTCCTCTTCTGCAGTCCCAAGCACTGCCATGGCTGACTTCTGAGGTTTTTAAATCCTAAAACAGCTTGAGTAACACTAAAAGTCTTTTCAAGCCTCCTCTTAGAGTGTAAGGTTGGGGTTTCTATCTGCTACTGGCTTTCGTTTGCTGATTTGGAGTAAATTGGTGGTTCTCTCCCCCAGATGAATGACAGACCACAGAAATGAATCATAACATTGGGGCTTTTTTTGTTGTCTTGCTCCTAGTTGCATCTGCTTTATTATCAAAATATGGAATTTATTTGTTATTAAAACTTGGAATGTGGTGCGATCGAAAACCGCAGATGAAGCAACTCGAAGCTAAACTGAAATTTCCTTGTTTCATTGCACAGCAATTGGGTAAAACAGTCCAAATAAAGAAAATTAAGGAACTATTCAGTTACCGCATGGCACGTCTTGCATGTTTACCCATTCTTTTCTGCATTAAAATAGCAAATACTCTTATGTATTTGTAATGTAATACTGCAGCATTTGGAGTTTCTCATAGTAGTAAACAAACATTGCCCCATGACTTCTTGTGCATTTAGACCTTCCTGAGAGAAAACTTGTCTTTTATTTCCTACTGAAGTTAACAGTCCGGCTGGAAAACTGTGTGCACGGTACAGTACTGCAGAAATAAAAATGGTCCTGAAACATTGTACTCCAGGATAATAGACACCAAAGGAATGTGAGACAAATGGAAGAAAATTGGCTGGGGGTTTCTGATGCCTGGGAAATCCATGGTGGGAAGCAGTTAAGATGCATTTGGGAGAGCAACAATCGGCATTCATTCCAGTAAAGCCAATTAAGCTAAAATAACAGCAGAAACCGATGTGGTTACATGAGAAGCAGAGTCAAAAATAGGCCAGTATAAGCAATGGAAGAGTGGGAGAGTTATGAAAACAACCAGAACCAAGCAAAAAAGAATAATTAGAAGAGCAAAGAAAAATAATGATTGGCACTTCAATTAAGACAAAGAACAACTAGCAGAGCTATTCCCTTAGTGACTTTACATGCATCCCAGCAAAAGCCCCCCGTGTATGCTATTCAACCAGTTCTTTCCAAAGCAAAAGAAGAGCAGATCATTTGCTGGAAGTCATCAGCACGTTACTTATAAATGGACTGGGTGTGAGAAGCTACCCTTATATCAACCTTTGTTTGCAGTTTATATACATTTTACCCCTGATTCAAAGCTGGGATTTAGCTGCCTGTGTTGTTATTTAACAAACAAAACTGAGAAAATACAGCTGGCTTAATTTAGTCTGTGTGAGCAAGCCTGAAAGCTGTCGCATGGACAGTGGAGGAGAGGGAATAGCCCTCTGTAAAGATTATTCCATTGATGGTTTTAAGTATGTGTTTGGCAAATTACAGATAGTTTTGTGCATGTTCCTGTCTAGTTTCATAAGAAATCAGTCATTTAATCTCTTTTTGCAACTGAGGTTCTCCTTATTCTCCTTAATTGTTGAGATTCCTTTCTACTCATTCTATAGAAATAACTGTGGTGGGAAAGAAAGTGCTGCTTTTGCATTTTGGTGAGAAATGATCTCTTTAATTCCTATGTAGACCTGTTCAGGACCAGTGTTATAGCTGTCTTCCTGGTTGAGAAAAAGACTCTGCAGAATTTCCATGTAACCTATTGAATCACTTGTGGCTATGTGATACAAAGGCCTCATTTTCCACCTCCTCTGTGCCCTGCTAGCTCAGCTTAGCAGAGATGTTAGACTTGGAGCTGCTGCAGCCTCATGGCATTTTGTGGTAGCTCATGGGCAAATGTGAGTGGATGAGTAGTTCTGTGTTCCCAGTTTGTAAATGACAGAATCAGATATGCTTCTTCTGCCTAACTGTAGATAGATTTTTGGAGACTGAAACCTTCAGAGATGGGATTCAAGCAAAGCTGGTATGGAAATCAGAAGACTTTCTGATAGATACGAAACTTGAAAGTATTGCTGAACAGAGCCCAGAGTTTGTGGTTGACAGGACAGGAGTTAAACATTTAAAAGTTTTTTTTCTTATAGGCAGGAAAGGAAAAATTTATAGTTCGTAATTGACCCATGAAAAATGTAGTCTGTGATGTTTCTTTCCTGTCTGAGATCTTGGAAGGCTCCCGTTCCTATCTGTCTGTGGGTCTATCGAGTACAGGGAGTTTCTTCTCAAGGGCAGCAAATGTAAAGCTACTGCAAGATATGGGCAATTCTCCAGCCTGTTTTCAGAAAGCTTCCCTCCCTGACACACCAATTAAACAGTCAGGCAATAGGAGGTCAGTAGGGCACAGTGTACCTTTTTTCTCTTTCCTATTTCCCCTCTTGACTGAAATGAAATTTTTGCTGGCAAAAATCAGTGTCTGTAATGGCTGTGAACTCTTCACCCTGTTCTGGGAGACCGGGTCTGTCTTAAAATCTGTTTATTCTTCAGCTTATGAAAGTGGCCATCAACCAAGCGTCTGGAAACTGAGCTTAGTATAAGGAGTGTGTGAACATATTAGTACAAGAATTTATCCTGTGGAGAGGCTCCTTCTTCCAAATCATTGCTGAACTGGTAAACCCTCACAGGAAAAGAATGCCCAACCTAGATTTTGGTGGTGGAGCCAGTAGGGATGATGGCGAGTTTGTGATGTGGGTGTGGAAAGGGGGGTAGAAAGCGTGAGACAATACACTATTAGGGCATGGAGTGAGGTACAGTGTTCCCCTGCTTTTGGTGGAAAAGAAATGAGAATATAGTAGACAGTGGCATTTGTGACTGTATGGGCTGCTGTGATGCAGCGTTCTGGGTATGTGCGGGGCTACAGGAGATGATTAAAAATGTGAGAAGATGGGAAGGTAGAGTGAGGGCTTGGGAGCATCACTGTGGGCATCTTACCATTGTGGCCTTTCTCAGCTTTGGGATGTGGAGCTGAGCTGATGCTGTTGGCTTCACCGAGGTGGTGATGGAGCACTGGCTGTCATGTGACACCTGTCCTGACTGAGAAAAGTAGTTCTGAAATGCCAGGTAGAAAGTTTGGCCACCACTGGCCTAAACCATGAAGGCCTTACTTGTTGCATGTGTGGTGGAAACTTGTCTGAGCAGAGTTGTGGAAATTCAGTCCAAAAAAGTTTTCAGATGTAAACAGAGTCTTCCAAGCTGCACAATCCGTGTTTCATGTTTGCAATGAAACCTGCAATCCAGAATGTGTTTGTGAGTTAATTTTTGGTTGTAAATACTTTTTGTAGCTCTAAAATTGTCATTCCAGAGTTTCTTCTGTCAGCAAGCCTAACCAAACAGTATTACTGCAGCTTTCCAAACACCCTCTTTAATTGAAAGTTTGAAATTGCCACAATATCAGAGAAGGAAACAGAAGAAACAACAGACTAAAGCGGATAGGACTTGTAAAATGACGTCTGTGTGGGATTAAAAGTTAATTGAGTTTTGAGGAAAAAAACCCAATATGATTAAAATGGGACAAGGAGACTGGGAGAAGCTATCTTTGCTATCTCTTAACTATTGGTTTATTTTGAGTGTCACTGAGCAGCTGAGTTAACCAGGTACTACTGTGGTTTCCCTACTTGCAGAACAAATGTGCCAGTGTTTGTACGTGGCTCTGACATGAGAGCTTTCTGGGTTGGCTTTTGGGTTCCTTCTTGTCTACATGTGAAATCTGTGTTCATATTTGAACTCTTCTCACAATCTCATAAACTGAGGAGAGAGAGGTCCTCCTGGTGGGCTTCTCCCTTTCTGTTTTGCAGCTATTAACACAAGAGACCCGAAGCCACTACATCCATGTGTTTGAGGATTTGAGCTTTAAAAGCCAAGTGCCTGATTGTCATGAGTACAGAGCACAGATGCTCTTTGAGCCAACACATTGGTGTCTCTAACTGGATACTCACGGTTAGAGGTTTTTACTGAGAGCGTGACCCTTTTCCTCTTCATGGAATATCATTGGGAGTATGGAATACTGTTATTGCATGAGGGTCTTGTGAAACAGGGTTATTGGAATAGGTATCAGGGAAGGTTTCTGTAGCTGTGAAAAATATGATCATTGGAGGGCTAAGCTCTTACAGCTAACTATGCAGCACAGCCCTAAGCATTTGCAGAACAGAATAGAACGTGCTGTAAACCAGGGCTGTTGACATTTGGTCATCTCAGCTGTTTTTCTGATGGCAGTGGAGCTTGTGAAATCTGCTTCCCTACAAAACTGTGTTTCTTCCCCTGCTTTCCGTGATAGCAATACCTCTTGTGCCTGCCACAGCATTTATGACTACTGGCTGGAAGAGATTTGAAATACAGCGTTGCAGAGGAAACCTTCAGGACTTCCTCTTCTCAGGAAGTTTAGATGTTTATGGTGCCTTTTATTCTGGAACAAAGGGCTTTTTCCCTATCATGTTATGTCCTGCTCTGAACAGCACAGTAGGCGATCATGACACAGTGGCTATGGCCAGTGTGTCATGTTATGTGACCGCACACAGAAGTCCTTTTCCCTAATTTCTCTGTCAGCTCAGATAAACAAAATTATCTTTAAAAAGTTTTTCGATATGCTGTCTGTGTCTTCCCAGCCTGTATTATGTACTGTGGCCAATGCTAATTGGTGCACCAAAATATACATTCTGAGTTACCAGCACACTGCTATGAAGAACCAAAGATCTCACAGCTTTTCCTGCAGCAGAAAAAAATAAGTTGATCATTATTTTTTTATCCAGGCTTGAAGTTTCTTAAAACTTGAAGAATTTTTCCAGACTTCTTCCAGTTTTTCCACACTTAGTTGAAATTTGTCAATAACACTGTTATTTCTGGAAAACCATAGCATAAATTATAAGTCTTATTTTCTTACAAAATCAAGTTGAAATGATGAAAAATCCCTGCCAAAACAGGATTTGAAGAAATTCCCATAAGCATACATTTGTGCAGTATCTAAGTACCAGTCTAATAGGTGGGTGTGGATTAAAACCTACATAAACCAGGAAGAGTAGATAAACAAGTCACTTCCCTCCATTTCAGGCAGGGTGGAAATGATGTTGATTCATCAGCTCTGGTTTCCCCTCACCCCACTCAGTCTGTAGAAGGATTGTCTATGGATAGTTGTCTGCAGTTGGTGTCTTTTTAGCTGCATGTCTCTAAGAAGGTCCAGCATAACTTTCCTGTATGAGATTCAATGCTCCTATAACTCCTTAAGCATCCTTTTCTTGCACCACCAGCACGACTGAAATACCTTTTTGCTTGGCATAATTTGACAGCCCCTCCTTGTCTTTGGGCTAAGGGTAAAAACAAGATTCTGCTAATATATTTTTGTTACACATTTCTTCCTAAGATTAGCAAGACCGATATGTCTTTTGGGCTCAGCTATCTTATATATAAGATAAGTTAAGGACTTCGGGTTTGTCTAGTTTGGAGACAAGGATGCTGAGGGGCAACCTTGTTGCTCTCTACAGCTTCCTGAGGAGGGGATGTGGAGACAGAGGTGCTGATCTCTTCTCCCTGGTATCCAGTTATAAGACACATGGGAATGGTTCAAAGCTGCGCCACGGGAGGTTTAGACTGGACATTAGGAAGCATTTCTTTACCAAGAGGGTGGTCAAACACTGGAACAGGCTTCCTAGCATGGTGGTCGATGCCCCGAGCCCGTCAGTGTTTAAGAGGCATTTGGACAATGCCCTTAACAACATGCTTTAACTTTTGGTCAGCCCTGAAGTGGTCAGATAGTTGGACTAGATGATCGTCGTAGGTCCCTTCCGACTGAAATATTCCATTCTATTATCTTAATTGCTTTATCTATCATTATCTGATTTCCTGAATTTAATAGAAGGGTCTCAATATAGCTTAAATGGATTTGATTCTTTATTAGTTTGCATTTTGGGGCTTATAACTGGGTCTGCCTGTAGGAGTGCAAATCAGGAGCAACTTCACTGAAGTCCCTGGCAAAATCTGAATGACATCTTACTAAGATTCCATGCATAAAAAGAATAAATTAAATTCCTTGCTCAAAAAGTCTTCAGGCTGCCTTCATATGGGGTATGAATGTCTCAGTGTTTTTACTGTTATATTAGATACAGATACATACAATTGCATCAATACATGCTGTATACAACCAGTGTGTTCTCTGTGTGTTTGCTCTTAGTGCAATAGCATCAATCTTACGAGCCTGGCTTGATCAGTGCTCTGAGGATTTCAGAGAGCCGCCCGATTACCCGTGTTTGCTGAAGTTACTGGATTACCTGAAGAAGAATATACCTGGCTCTGACCCAGAGCGGAGGGCGCAGAACCTCTTGGAGCAGTTCCAGAACCAAGAAGTGGAAAATGACAGTAAGTTACCTTTCCCTTCTGTCTTCCTGGTCTCCCAGACTGTATGGTACCAAGGGGTTTATGTGCAGTACATTTCATCAGCTCTCATGCTAATTGACAATATTGTGAGTCTCACCAGTGATTTTTTTCTTGTTTCTTTTTTTTTTTTCTTTTTTTTGGTTGTGTGTGGGATGAAATAGTTGTACAGTGTAGGTACCTATGCCTTTTCATTCTGGGGTGGATTGGGAAATCCAGCACTTCCCTAATATTTAGCCAAAGCTTTGAGATTGCTGTAGGAACTAAGTGGTTAATTGTCAGCACACTTCCCATGTCATTGAATTAAAACACACAGCTGCTCTTTAGCTGGTCTTCTCGTTTCACACCCCAACCCCCCCCCACACAAGAAAAGCCCAAACCAACAAAAAGCAAAAAAGCAAAATACAGAGCTGCAACAAAATACAGCTTGGGTCACAAGCCTTGTCATGAAGCTTTCCTTCCTAGTTACCATCATGTCAAAGGAAGTGTCTGTGGCTGTTTTTTCCTATTTGAGTGGCTGGCTGCTGGTATCCAAGGACAGAGGAAAATCTTACGTTACTGGGGGTCACAATCTACCGAAACAATAGTGAACCGTAGTAACACAAATACGCTGTGTGCAGCGTCAAGCCTGACACATACCCTTATCCTGGTCAGAAAGCTTCCTGTGGCATAAGCTGAAAAGTCACAGGAGCTCATGTAGTGTGTGAATGAGAACTAGAATCAACTTCCAGCTTTGGTAGAGGGACGTGAGGGAATAATTCATGTAGTAAAAGGGTAAAGGAAATGACAGAAAAAAACATTTCATCCCATAAAAATCATGTCTGCCGGATGTTCCAGAAATACAGTGTCAATGCATAATACTGTGAAATGCCAAATTAACACTGTCATTAACACATACATAAAAAGGAGTACACACAGAGCCCAGGCGTTTTCCTTATTGAACACAGGTGAGTGAACAGGATCGCTAATATGTGCCTATTAATGTCTTTTCCTGGGTTTGTTTCCCACAGGTCAAACAAAGAAAGCTCATGAGAGCTATATTTGGGTTCATCTGTTGTTCAAAGTGAGCAGAAGTTCCCAGCAGCCCTGTTTCTGCATTTGTTTCCTCAAGTAATAGTTGAAAAGGTTCTTTTCTGAGTTATAGATGGGGCAATCTGAATGACAACATTTTTCCAAATTGTGGCAGAATAGAGGCTGTTAATTAGAATAAAATAAGAGGAGGAGAATGCAATTAGCCTGCAGGGTCTGCAAAGAAAAGTTTAGAGTTGTCACTTACTTCATCAGAACTTCATCTTTGTTCATTTCAGAGATTTCTTTCAAAACTCTTAATGTGTTGTCTGCAATCAAGACTTGCTGATAATTATTGTTCTAAAGCATTTGTATTGTGTTACGAATTTACAAATTTGGGTCCGAATCCTACAGTTTGATTTGTGTAATCAGACCTCCATTCAGTGCTGCCATCAGCCATGCCAGTAGATTAGATTGCAGTATTGGATACATAGATAAAAGCTGTTCCCTGGCCTCAGTGCTTGCAGCTTGAGCAATACAAAGCAAGGTGAGTCAGAGAGTGCAAATTCAGAAGGGGGTCCTGTTTGCTCTCAGGGAAGTCAAGAGGGCAATTCGGCTTTGAGAGGGCTAAATGGATCAGAGCGATTTGAAGATGATGAGATACTTAAGTATAAGAGGATTCCAGCTTCTTGGGGAGTAGGGAGAAGACTGGTTACACATTTATGAAGGTGAGAGAGAAAGGAGAAAAAGAGGCATGAAAAAAGAAAAGGAAAATCTTGCATTGCACTCCAGGACCTGATTCTAAGGGCTCTGTGAGGTTTTGAGTAGGGTTGCAACTCGGTGATAAGGATTTTCAGTTGAATTTCAAGAGCTGAAAGGAAAATGAGAAGTTACATATCCAAAAAGAGAGAGAAAAAAGTGTGACTCTTGCAACAGTTCAGTAGAAGTCCATTTAATTATGCGTATTGTTACGAAACAGCCACAGAAAAATAAGAGATCTCAATTTATCACATTTAGCTCTGTCAATAAATTGTGCAACTGGAATGTACAGATACAAATCTGGATACAGCCTGTAGTTATAATTTGTTACATCAAAACTAGCAGTTTACATTGATTAGGTTTTGTTAATTAATAAATAAAGAAAAAATGAAGTATTTAAGAAAACAATTATGAAGTATCAGTTTATCTGCTTTCGTTGCTTTAATGTCTGTTCTGCTTTAACTGGATTTGAAATATTGCATAACATACTCTGAAATGCACTGCTTGTTTTTGTTAATGAAATCTCACTAGTAGTAAACTCAGTATTTTCATTGTTAGTCTTCAACAAGTTGGGGTTTTTTTTTCTCCCTTCTTTTGGAGTTACTGTTGCCTTACAGTAAAAGGGATTAGGAAAAGGATTTATTTTCAGGGATTTTTCTGTTTGACTTCCTCCTCTACCATGGGAAACAAGGGCATATTTCATTGTGTTTTAATGTGGCTTTGTTCCCAACCTGTGCAAGCCAGAAGGTGACAGGGGAACATCTGTGAAATCCCTTCCCTTCTGCACTGGATTGGGTCCCTCGATGAGGACAGCTCTCCTTTCTCATCTCTTCACTGCTGCCCAGTGTGAATTTAGAAGCAGCATTCAGCTAAATGATGCAGGTCCTCACTTTATTCCCTTTTCTGGGAAAAATTCCCAGAGAGAGAAGGTGAAGGATGCTGGAATAAACTCTCTTCAATATAGTCCATGTAGCCCTGTGAAGGCACAAGTGGTGCCAAGAATATCTGATACCTCCTTTTATTTCCACACATGGGAGATGAAATCTGGATATAAGAGCATTCCTAATGCAATATTTTGGGGATATAATTGCATTCTTGTCCCTTTGTGGTTCAATTTTTTTTTTTCTAGATTATAAAATGTATAAATACTGAAAAGTGGATTAACAAAATTCTGCAATGTTAATAATGAATTTTTGTTGGGGTGATGGTATTTTTTCTTTCAGAAGAATGATTAGTGAATGGGTTAACCCACTTCTCAGCTAAGAGACCCTGAACAGCTCAATTCTGTCTAATTCTATTTCTTTTTCTTCCACTTTTTCTTTGCCTATTTAATCTTCTGGTCATCATCTTTCTCACTAAAATATGCAGCATAGTGAGGCCATTACATCAGGCAGGACCTTTTGGGTGTTCTGCTATAATATACACAGTGATGTTTTAAAATAAACAAACATCTGCTTTGAATCACTGTTTGCTGTATAAATTTACTAAGTTGGGTAAATTTTCATCCTGGACAGGTGGGTTCCATAGCACTTCCTCTTGTAGCCTGTATGATGAAGAGGAACCGGAGACCAGTCCAGAAGAATTCTCTTTTTTCCAAGAAGACCTTGTGGCGGAACAGTTGACATACATTGATGCAGTACGTAGAGTACATGTACTACTTGAAATGATAGGCAAAATAGTGCTGGGCTTCTAAAATTTTTTTAAAAGTTACGTCAATATCAGTATAGTGTTCCGGAACAGGTTTGTTGTTGGGACACAGAACACAGCTCTGCTTGGTTATCCAAACTTGCTTCATTCTTTGGGTTTTTTCCTTCAGTCATTCTGAAGGTTTGGGTTTTTTTAAAGTGTTAATATATGCTGCATAGCCTTTTTTGTAAAGTTTAGTATTTGACACCTGAGAAATAGCACATTTTGACTACATTGCTACCTGCCTTAAAGATGTATAGGCACTCTTAACTATAATGCTCTGATTTGGTTTATCTCTATATATATAAGCTAAGAGAAAACAAATATTTACATTTTAATACCATATTAGATTTAGATCCAGTTTGTACAGTAAACGTGCATTTCTTCTTCTGGACAAGGAGAATCCTGCTGACTTACACACCTCTATTTCACTCTAGAAACTCTTCAAGAAAGTTGTGCCCTACCACTGTTTGGGATGCATCTGGTCTCGAAGGGATAAGAAAGAAAACAAGCACCTGGCACCTACCATCAGAGCCACCATCTCTCAGTTCAATGCAATTACCAAATGTGTTGTCAGCACTATCCTGATGAGCAAAGAACTCAAAACACAGCAAAGAGCCAAGATCATTGAGAAGTGGATTCATATTGCACATGTAAAGCATTTATTCTAGACTATTTAATGTTTTCTTGTGCGGGTGTCTTGGAGCGAGGGAGTTGGGAGGGGAGAAAGGGGTTGTATGTGTTGGTCCCAGGCCAGTGAACATCTTAGCTCTAAATCTTTCTGGTTTTGACTGACTTTCTTTGTAATAGCAGACAAAGTATATTGCTCTACCCCTCCTTAGTTCCTTCCCCACCATTGAAACAGGGTTGATGCTTGCCTCTTCACCAGGTTGGGAGTGCGAATTAATGTGTGAGGCAGATGCTGTGTTTTGCAGATGGGGAGTGCTGTATAATTGATAATGTAACATTTATGGTAACATAGATATAAATTCAGCCAGTTCACTTTCCTAGGAAGAAAATACAGCTCATACCAGTGAAAGAAGTGAAGTGATAGTTGATATTATCCAAAGGTTAGGCTTGTTTCCAGAGGAAAGTTTAACAAGAATGGAGTAGGTCTGGCAGTGGTGCAGGCAGCAGGCATAGTCAGAATAAGGTTTGCACTTAGCTGCCTTTGGCCATTCATGTTCAGTCAATGAGCATCATGCTCCCTCTCCTGCGTCTATGAACATGATGAAAGTTGAAATCAGGTATGGTGGAAGACAGCACAACTGTTTGTGTTTTCATACATTTATGTATATTTGTATGTATATATGAAAAGAAAGTAAATACAAGGTTTTAAGTAAGGGCAGACAAAGCTAACTTACTTCTAGGAAGTAGTAGCCTCTTTAACATGGAAAAAATGAAACTATTGTTTCTACTCCTTTGTTTTGAAAAATTCTTGAGGCTGAAAAGTCATTTGCCTACTGAGTTATTCACGGTTTACATTAGGTACACAAACAAGCTGGTTTGGAAGGGGGTGAGAGGTGCAAGCAGTGACCAGAAAAAATAAGCAGAGTTACAATATGGTACCAGTCTCCTCATCTTCTTACCTTTCTGTTGTCATTGTCTTGCATGTTTCTTTAACACATTTTTACTCTTTGCTTCAATTCCTTTGTCGTGTAGCAGATTAGGTGTTCTTAATCTTTGCGTGAAAGGGTTTTGCATGCCTTCTTTACATAACCCTAGTTTGCTAATTTCTGAGATTTTATCTTTAATATTTTACTGTAATCTTTTTAACTCCCCTTCAGAGCACTAGGCAGCTGGCACTAAACTAGATCTCTCTTCTGAAGAGAACATTAAAGCACTCTCATATGGATGTGTGTTGACTTTTGGTTTAAGAATCACATGGATTCTTTCTGAGCTATGCAAAATAAGCAGTCATAAAAAGCTTAAGCCAAACAGAGGCTTTCCAACCTTGACAATGCACTTCTATGCTTCCAGAGACAGTATTGTTAGTCCTGGCTCCAGCAACTGCATGGTTCAGGAAACTGGTATGGGGAAGTAGTCTTTCACTTCTCTTTTGGCAGTTACGTCGACGCATTTTTGTTATCATCTGATGGCTGCTTTATAGCCCATGTGAACAGATTAGGAAGTTTGATGCCTATTTTCTGTGTACAGATCTTTAAGTTGCAGAGGTTACCCGCTAAAGGGGCCCTTACATGGTAGACTGGTTTGCAGTTTGGGTGAGCAAATATGAAGCAGCTTCCTGCTCATCATGGGTCAGCAGGAAGGCCTGGGGAAGCCAGTACAGGCACCGCGCTCGTCATATTTGTTCTGTGGATGGAGAACTTTGTTCTCCACCTCTGTTGATTCAGTGCTTCTCCCTTACTTAATTCATATACATAATTAAATACTTCAGTCTTAACTAAGCACATGAAAAATGCATGTGCACGCTCTACAAAATAATTGCACATGTAGAACAGCTAGTTGTATATATACTTAGCTGCCCACTTCTGAAGAAAGTTGCTTGCTTTGTGCATGCAAACGAGTATTTTGAATAGTTAGATGCCTGAATTAGAAAACAATCCAGTCATTAAAGTGCAGTTATTCACTGACAGCTAACTCTAACTTAGCAGCATGGAGTTCCATGTTTGTTATCTGTTTGTGACTTTTGGATCCAGTTTCTTGGTTTACAACATAAACTGTATACTTTTTCTAACTGCCAGCCCTCTCTGCTCCACCTAGATCTAAGGTTCCTGACCCAGAGCAGCCAATTTCACTCACACAATATTTTCTTTAAAAATAAAAAGTAAAAATGGAATTATTAATATTCTGTCATGCTTAATTTTTTTTAATCAAAGATGCTTCTGCACAGGATTCTTTCTGGTTTTCTCCTTGTGAAGGACCCAACATGAAACAAAGTTATTCAAAGCAGTCTTAAAAATTCTTCTTATGCACAAATGAAAGCTTATTAAACTTTAGTCTGCAGTCAGTTAAATCACTGAGAACAAAAAATCCAATATTGAATTCCTAATATGCTTTAAATTATGCAACGTGCAATTAAGCCAAGATGGTTCCAAATTGGATCTTCCAGTCCAAACCCCTGTTGTATCTGGAAAAAAAAAAATGTTAAGAATTTGTGCCTCTAAATCTATGTTCTCCCTAGCCTGAATTTCAAGTTGAACATAAAGAAAGAAGGATCTCCTTCTCAATCGTGTCAGTCTCTGAAGAAGAGCTGTTATGTGGCTTCTTTGGCCCCGAACCATGCAAAAATAGCTTTCACATCTTGTGTGTCCTACCACGTGATCTTGAATTTGGTCTTTATCTGGCCTAACTGCAACTTGCTTCAAGTGCTGTCTGCCCAGTGAATCATCTTAAGCTACACTTTGTTAAACTAGCCTCCTAAATTGCACAAAGATTTTTTTTTTTTTTCCTAGGTAAATAAATGGGAGTAAAAGTACTTGCCTTAGTTGTTCAGTCAATTTTAATGCAACTAGTGAATAGAGTTGTTGACATATTAAGGTCTGGCTTTTGTTTATGTCTAAGGTTGCTTTACATTTGGTCAGTCCTACAAAAGAAATAAACTATGTCTATTTTCACTGTAAGGATCCTTTACATAATCAGTGTTAGTGTAATAATCAGGCCTATAAAAATTTGCAGAAGCGGAATTGTAGTTTGAATACATTCTCATCTACATGCAACAGTCAGTTGGCATGTGTTTTGTCTGCTTAATTTGCATGTACAGACACCTGTTTGTGAGAACTTGTATTTGCAAGAGTTTCTTAGTTCTGTGGTGCCTGTGCTCTGGTTCATGAGACACCAACAGATTCACAGGAGTTTCCTGAAGAGTCACAGGCCAGACTTGTCCCCTGCCGCTCCTTGCTTTCATCTGCTTTACCAGGATTCTTCACTATTTTTTTTGAGAAATAAGTTTTTCAGCATCCTTCTCCATCAAAGATTTTGCCACAGAGAAGCTGCATAAGAAATGTCTATGAACCAGTCTCTGCTGGATTTGATCCTAACTCTGGAAAAGCTGGGAAGGTTTTTCTCTTTAACAGTGTGCACATACTTGAATAACAGGTTATTCCTTTGCATGTCTTTATTTTTAATTGACACTTAGATGATTGAGGGTTTACATTTTAAATACCACATACAAAGAGGTAAAGCCTGGTTTTTACCCTAAAGGGTAAAAGGGATTAGTAACTATAAAGAGCTTTTAAAGAAGTGTAACATTTGTGTTTTTTAGCCTGGCTTCATGGACCCAGTTCCACTTTTATTTTCACTAGGAGAACTGGAAGCTGTAACACTGCAACATCACCACAAATATATGAAAGTGAGGAAAACAAGACATAAGTGCCAAAGCCCATAAAGCGTGTGGTGGCTGGAGAGGGGAGTGATATTTTTGATGCTCAATATTTGTACAGCTGCCTGCTTAGCAGTGAGAAATGTGTAGCAAGCATGACACCGGTCAAACAGAAGAGCACTAACCTATTCGTAATGCTGACATTTAATGCTCCTGTATTTCTAACCACTCCTTTCACAGGAATGTAGGATCCTGAAGAATTTTTCCTCCTTGAGGGCCATCATTTCAGCACTGCAGTCCAACTCCATCTATCGGCTAAAGAAGACCTGGGCATGTGTTCCAAAGTAAGCTTCCCCCTCCACTCTTGTGGCTAGCCCCAAACAAAGGCAAAAAGCTCAGTGCTCTTTCTTTTCATCTTGTTCTCAGTCTTCCTATTCTGCTCCTTCATGGACATCTGTTCTCTTAGAAGAACCTCTCATTCCTGTGAGGCACAGACCTCTGTTTTGGATGACTGCTGTGAGCTCCTCTTTCATATCGCGGGGACAACCTGCCCTCAGGGGTACTGGGTCTCTTCTGTCCTTTATAGCATACTGGATCTTCCACAACCTATTTTGAAAAAACTATGGGACTAGCTGCTCATCCAGCTCATGCACATCACCCTCAGAAGGTCAGCAAAAAGGCACCATGATACTTGCCTGCTGCCTTCTCTCCTGTGAAGCTGGAGGAGGTCCAGATTGCTACAGACCTTCATTAATCCTCTCATGGTCCTAACATTTCCTTAAAATATAACCCCAAACTCCAAAATCCAAATCTGTATTGAAGACAGTATTTCTTACAAGGCAATACCTTTTTGTGCAACTGGCATATTTACTGCATGCCGAACAGACACCAGAAATCTCTGTGTAGGAAAGATGATGTTCTGCTCATTCAGTTTGGGAAGAATAGATTTCTTTCCTTTGCATTTGATAAACAAAGAAAAATGTCACTCTGCCATGCAGTATACTTCTGCAATTCCCCTAGAGAGAGGTAGGTCTTTCCTTCCGCTGCCCCGTGTTCCTGTTCCTGATCAAAATATTGCCATCTTGTGTTTATAGTGTTGGGTAATAGACAGAGGATTGTACACTTAAATCCTTCTAGCTTTCCAGAGTGCATGGAACAGGGCAAAAATGAAGTACTTAGGATACCTATTACAGCTGTTGTTCTGGCCCTTTGTACGCATTTATCTACTTTCTTACAAGAATCTCATACCCTGCAGTGTGATTGAAAACCCCGCTTAGGGTCTGTGTACCTAATAGCATTTCTTTGTGATGCTGTCAAATAAGGCCTGACTATTGGGAGCACCAGAAGATCCCAGGAAGGTTCCTAGTAGATGTGCAGCATCTCATTGGATGCATTTTGGTGCTGTTATCTTTTATATGCCCAACTATTCATGATTCATGAGAAAAAATAGCAATCTGATCTGATTTAGAGTGCTTACTAATAACCTAAATTATTTAATCTTTTCCTGTACAGGGACATAATGCTGATGTTTGAAGAGCTATCTGATATTTTCTCAGACCATGACAATTATTTAACAAGCAGGGAGCTGCTAATGAAGGTGAGAATTAGCTTGAGTTGCAAGGCTTGTGATCTCAATCAAAGCTGAGGTTATCCCTTTTTCTAACTAGCTGCCAAAGCTTGTCTCTCCCTGAACTCTACTGTATGAGGTTCTTCAGGGAAGACAGGTCTGTAAAACCTGCGCCTTTTGGCTGGGATGAGAGGGACACTCACATACAGCAAGCTGCAGCAGCACAGATTCTGTGTGGACTTGTTCACAAGATAGCAGTTCGGGACCCCTAGAAGCCCCTTAGGTTGAATGTCACGCTGCTGTAGTTAGGTAACTGGTAATGCTCCCTTGGGCATTACCCATGATGTCTAGCTCAAGAATAGCTGTCCATACTGTATTGTACCTCTGGTAGCACTGGAGCAACAATCGAGTGAAGAGGTGCTGCACAGTGTAATTTTACTGAGATGAGTTACAAATTAGCACTTTGGCTTTATACTGCTTTGTATAGAGAGATGAACCGCTAGCTTGTGCATCCTCTGAGCAGATGTAGAAAGGCTCAGGTTTGCACCAATGAGTGCAGAGAAATTCCAAACAAGATTCTCAATTGGGTTGCACCACTATAGTGCTTTTGACTTCACTGGAACAATGCCACTCAGCTTCAGCTGAAGAATTAAACCGAGATGTTTATCCAACTATCCTGTACCTTTCTTGGAACTAGAAAACAGGGCTGGGAATTTTGAAGGAACAGGCTTCCTGCTCTGTGTGTGGCCAGATGGACAACAAAGCAGGCTGTGTCTGAAACAGTTTGACTTGTGTGCTCTCCTGGGCGAACCCCAACAAGCTCAGGAGCTTCAAAGGAGTGAGGAAGAATAGCAGGGAAAGGTTATATTCTGTAGAAACTAAGGAATGCTTGTGGCAGTTTTTCCTGTTTACATAAAATTTTCTATAAACTGGCGTTAGCCAGTTTACTTTTTGGCAGTTCTATCCAGTCAATCTGGCATTTGTACCTTACCCCCTTGCCTTGGTATCTGAAACTGTGTTTTGCTCAGGAATGATGGGTGAACACATTCAAACCTGTCAGTCTGTTTTGTTTATCATCCATTTATCAACATCTGTAGCTAAATTTTAAAGCAGTTGAGACAATAATAAGCATAGATGGGAAAATGTGTGTTCAGAACAGCTTATTTAACTAAATATTAAAAAGACAAAACAACAATTCAATCTAAGCCCAGACCTCCTGGCTCCCAGCAAATCACTCTCTCCAGCTGCTGTAAATAATTTGCAAAACATTTTGAAAGCAGTGAGAGGAGAAAAATTTCACAGAATAGCTAGAACCTCTCTCCTACTTCTTGTCTTGGACCATTTTGTAACGATTTGAGGATTAATGTCCACTGAATCCTTAAAGTCTTTGCTTTCTTGCACTATAAATAGGCTCTCTGGGGAAGCCATGTTTGACCTTGCCTATCCATCGTGCAAATTTAAGTGTAGAGCAGACAAAATGCCATATGAAACAGAGAGGGCACAGAGAGGGACCACTGTGTTCTCTCTTCCCCAAACAACAGCTCTGCTGTGAGCTTCAGTTTCAGCTTCTGTGCCTGCCTGCTGGCTGCTGTTAGAGAATCTTGAGTTTACCTTTCAGTATCTTGAAGACATTGAGACAACACTTCTTTTTCATTTGCTCCTGTTCTTCAGCCAAGGAAGGAAATACAGTTTGAGTGATCTGTTCATTAACTGTGACTGAAAGAAGAAAATATTGTAACGAGAGGATCTTTACAAGTGCAGGCTGTTGTTTTGTGCCTCTTAAAAAGACATTGATAATGATTCATGCCCCATCTATCCAACCACTGGAAAAAATAACAGTAACTCCCAGCATCCCATATGGATCCAGGGAAATAAAGGCTACAGATCTGTTGCGAAATAGCTCATCCATTCATAGGAAAGCTTAAATTGTGGAGACGAAAACCCGTTACTTCCATTTCCTGCGTGGTTTTGGATTAGTCAATAAGCCACAAAGGGTAGTTGCTGGATTTCTACGTTGCAGCATAAGAAAAACAACAAAACATTACATAAGATAGAGATGTTTACTTGTAGCAGTCCTGATAAGGAAATTAAACAGAAATCCTGAGGTCAAGACCATCAGGATAGAGCTCAGAGAAGCACCTGGACACCTGAAGTATTTCTAAGCTTCTCTGATTTAAACTCTCAGGAGATTTTCAACAGCACTTAGCTTTGGCCGGAGCAGAGCTATTTTGCAGAACAATTCCCTTGTGGTCATCTTGTGGGATTTTGTCCACAATTCCCTGTCAGTGTACGAATCCCAGAAAATTAGCATGTGTACGTATACACGCATGTACCTGCACAGCAAATATTTTTTGCTGGCCTAGTGTGCCTGTTTAAATGTATTTGTAATTATTTTACACAAACATAATCGCCAGTTTACCACTTAGCTCCTCCATTAATTGCCTTTTAATTCCCTAACAGGAAGGAACATCAAAATTTGCGAATCTGGACAGCAGTGTGAAAGAAAATCAGAAAAGGACACAAAGACGACTGCAAATTCAAAAAGATATGGTATATCTGGGGTACCTTTCCTACCCTTTTTGAATTGGTAACATGATTAACCCTATTTGATGAATTATATAAGAAGCAAAATCTAGAAAGGTATTTAACAAAGCGAGTGTGCAGTAGGTAATGCTCTTGAATGTGCCCTCCGTCAAGCAAAACAATCACATCAATGCTATTGATTGATACAAAGCAAGTGAACCGAAAGGTTTAGACTGAATATGCAGTCAGAATGTTTGTCCCTGTAAATATATGCCCAAAGCTGTATTTCCCTTATGCCGTGGATCATAGTAAGCAGGTAATACTCTGTGTGTGTATATATAATGTGCATATATGTAGAGAGAGCGATGATCCCACACAGGCATACATCTGTATACATAAACAATTACAAAGTGGGATTAGTGGTGCACGCAGCTCAAGCTGTATGGCCTATGCTAAGCTGCCAAGCTATGGTCTTTAGTGCAATTCAGCTGCCCTTTTACTCCAGTAACACCCGCCTGTGTACTGAAATGCTGGAGGAAATGGATATGCAAAGCACGAGCATAGCCAGTGTGTTCAGTGATCTTATGCTGGGACTGCTCAAAGATTTCAGGATTTGGTGGATGTATGCAGGGGCCACATTATGTTCCCTGGTGCCAATCTTCCCTTGTCCCCTGCAAGGGGATAACTGGATGTATAGACTTGCTGCTTCCATCCCCACTTGGATTTGCTTCACATTCCAACAAGCTGTTCGGGATGGAAGCTGAGCCAAGGGTTTGGCCTTAGTTTCAAGTCTTCCAGAAATTTACTAAACCTGTCATATAAAAGGGTAATAAATGATTAATGAATATAAACATGTGTTCATCATTTTCAACTGTCTTGTTTCTGTCCTATGAGAAAGGATTCCATTAACTACTTTTGTTACGTACAGGGAAAGCCACACAACTCTCATGTAGTAAAATACATAACATAAATACTGGAATTTTTGTGATAAAGAAAATTAGCTCTGGCCAAGCAGAAATCTCATTTGCTTTTAAACAAGCTCATGAGGTTTCTGACATACCAGCTTGAAAATTGTACAGACTTCTACAGAGATTACTTTGTAAAATATGTCCGGTTTCCAGTCTGCTGTTGAAAATGGCTTTTGTCTCAAAGTTGGCAAAGATTTAAAAGGACAGGGGGAGAGAAATCTGGGATAGGAAGGCAAAAGTGCTGAATATGGTTTTTCTGTTTGTCTATTTGTTTGACTGGAAAAAATACGGATCCTTTTGGATGGTAGAAACAAGCATTTCCTTCACCAGTGTAGAAACAGCCTGAACTCTACAACTGCTAGCAGCCTAGATAGTTTAAAATTTGAATTATTACTATTAAAATTCAGTGAATGGCTGGGGAAGATGGTCACTTCTTGGAGGAAAAAAACTGTGACTTGATTTGACTTAACTATCACATGGTATAACAACATCATTAAATAAAAATCCACTGGAATGAAGCAGAGAGAGAAACTGCTTACACAGGCTAGCCAGGACCATTCCCCAGCTCTTTCTGTTGTAGCAGGTAACCAAGGGACCCTGTCCCTGGTGCCCAATGCTTCTTCCACAGCAGGCTTTCCTGGTGCCCTACTGTTAGAAAACAGTGTATGGTGGCAATGTTGTAATATAAAACCACTTGACAATATCTGTGAGAGCATCCTGCTCTCATTAGAATTTGTTTTAAATTCTAGATTAGATACTGAAGATGATGTAATGAAAGAAAACATAATTTCTAAGACCGCTGTTTGGTTAAGCAGACTGTTTTTATTTATTTCATTTTCTTATACAGGAGTATTTTAGCATTCTAATTATTAACATTTCTCAGTCAATAAATCCAACATTACTCTGATCATTTGCAGGGAGTAATGCAAGGCACGGTACCTTATCTTGGTACCTTCCTCACTGATCTCATCATGCTTGACACAGCCCTTCAGGACTATATTGAGGTAATTTGGGGCAATTTTTTGCATCCTAAATATCATTCTTGCCTTGCCAGTACTGAGTGTGTCTGTTCATGTATTTTCTACTGGGTTCTTGTGCAGTTCTTAAAAATGGAGGAATCTGTTTTCCAAAAAAAGGAAGCAATATGCAGTTCTATTAGCAACAAGAATCTTGTGTGAACTTGAGTACAGTTATCTCAAGGAACAAGCCTGGCATTGTATTTTGCCTTGTCATCTTAGGTTAGAAAACATGAATAAAGTATTTCCATTATTCTGTTATATTTTTCTGAAAACAACATTTTAGGTGTAAGGATTTCTGTGAATAATTGTTAAAATACACAGAATCACGAATTCAGCTCTTCAGACTGATCACTGAAGTTGCTTCAGTATTGACTCTGACACGTCTGAGCCCTAAAGTGATTAAAGACTTGTTTTTTCATTTCGCTTTAGCTGAACAAGCAGGGGCAACCAATCTAGCATAGGAAGGGAAAAAGGATTGCAAGAGTGTCTGGTCATTTAACGGAGATTGAGGATGGGGCCAATTTTCAATGTGTTTGTTTCAAAGGTTTTCAAACACCTTTGAAAATTGGCCCCATTACTGGAGACACTTGAGGAACCATGCTGCAGGTGCTTAGCCTTCATTGTGCTAGTGTTGGTATTTATGATAAGTATGAGCAAATACACTTCTTCCTGGGCTGGTAATGGTTGCTGGTTTCTTTGGTTGTTTTTAGTGTAAAACTGAACTAAAACACCTGTGTAAAGTTGCTATATATCCATTTTCTTCTTGGCAGTTTCCCATCTGTCCATGCTTTGTGTTCAGTTGGTGTTTCTGAAAGTCGCTGGGAACACTGCTAAACTCACAGCACAGGCAAAAGCTGAGTTTGTTTCTTGCATGCAAAATCCTGCTAGCATTCTTCAGATCTGATCTCAACACAGCTTTTATGAGCATTCTTGTATTGGGCCTTTCTTCTTGGGCAGATTGCCATTTAGGCCATGGGGACAGATATATCCTTTGGAGACTCGGATATATATATGAGCGCTGTGGTTTATACCAGATCTGGAAACAGGTATTTTTAGAAGGTCCTTGCTCAAGGCAGGTCTGTGCTTTACATTAGCCTTGCTACTTCATCCTGTTTGTTATTAAATTCAACCAAGCATGTGCTCTTCTATTCTGATCCCTTCTCCTTCCTTCCAACAGGGTGGCCTGATAAATTTTGAGAAGAGGCGAAGGGTAAGTGGAATGTTCTGTGATTTTTAGTTTACTGATGCCCTCTTCTAGAGCGTTCTCTTGGTGAGGCCTGTTGTCTTTGCTCAGGCACATACACTAGCTGCTAATTTTAATGCAAGTTCGTGAGGAAAGAATAGATCCCTGAAGTGCTGTGAGGGGTGGTGCAGGAAAAGAACCTACTTTTTAGATGTGTGCAATAGGGGAAGAGGAGCTGCAGGCCACATACTTCCATGGAATTTACATTTTGGACATGCACATTCCCTCCATTTGGTGTTCATGGGAATACATTACATGTGTATGTCCTATGTGCTGAGAGTGAATCAGACCTGATGGTGTGAGTCCTTTGCATTCCAGAAGATACAGTTTGTAAGCATCTTCATTCTGCTGCAGTAAACTGTTGGTAAAAGGCTGCAGAGAGCAAACTAGGTACACAGCACTGAGAAATAAATGCTGTCAGTCTTTCCTTTCAGCCTGATCTTTGCTGGTCAGAGATAAGTAATGCTATGTAGGAGTAAAGGTACTAGTGTTACATATGTCTGAATGAAGTCGTGCCAAATCTCCATTCTGGGGTCTGAAGGCAGACTTGGATTTGGCTGCAATGGAGTCATTTCCTTTCCTTAACTGCTCCCAGCTCTACAAACCACTTTTTGGACTTGCCTTGTATATCATTGCACGGCTCAAGATACTAATAATGAGATACATGAGCTTCTCCATGGTCATCAGTCCAGCTTCACACAAACCAATGGCAAAGCTGCCCTCTGATCCACGCTGAGTACTCAGCATCATTCCTGCATCCTAGTTCTATAACCTGCTTGAACACGAGGGGGTTTTAAGAGTTACTTTGGCAAAATGTGTATGCAAGTGGTGTTACGGAAGAGTAGCGCATTCTAGTCACAAGTATTAAGGGTAGGATTTTGTATTCCTCTGGTGCAAGCATGAGTGCACAAAGTGCAAAGCCGGGGAGGATCAGACTCTGCTTTCATTGCAGGCATCCCTAATTATTACCCTTGTTTGCTGCCCAAGAACCACCTAAGTACAGAGCTTCTCTCGGAGCTGGTCTGGCCAGCGAAGGGGTGAGCGGGTAGGGTGATCTGAAGAACTGGTGACCCTTTGCTGCCCTTGTTCCTAGAGGAACAACCAGCAGTGCTGCTGTTTGGTGGGTATGCACTGGCATTACACTTTGGTTAGTACTTGGGAAAACATCTACGGTGAAGTATGATTCCTTGGGTTTGTCTTCTAATTTGCGCGTGTCCGATAAAATGCTCACATTTCAATGCACGTTATGGATGCGGGGGAGGGGAAGACTTCACTGTTTGAAAAACTGGTTCTTGAAATTAGTCAGTTACTCAACTGAAACTGAATTTCAGGTCAAAGTAAGTTTGTCCGGGATCTCTTGTTGCATGTGTTTAGTGTATGAATGAGTCTGTTTGGCTTTATCATGTTTTCTAATTAGAATTCCTATTTGATTATTTATTTTCTTAGGAATTTGAAGTAATTGCCCAAATTAAGCTCTTGCAATCTGCATGTAACAGCTATTGCATGACACCAGACCAAAAATTCATCCAGTGGTTCAGGAGACAGCAGCATTTAACTGACGAGGAGAGGTAGGTTCTCAGTCCAGCTGGCGAAGCAAGCTTTTCTTACCCCACACCCACCTGGAGGTAGGTTATGTCAGCCTTTAGCTATCCTCTTACAGGAATTTACATACACTGCTGCTTGAGGAGTGTGGAAATACATCTGCCTTCTGCTAAACAGCTGTAGAAAACCTGTTGAACACTTAGCAGGGTTTAGTTTTGAGACTGGAAATCAGGATTCTGGCTTTGAAATATGATAGTCTGTTGTGTCTGGGCTGGCTGTATGGCCAGACACATGCTCAGAAGATGATCCTAAGGGACATCAAGATGCAGTCACTGAACATTGGACTGGTGCATGCGAGGAGCAGGTAGCCAAGGCAATGCAGAGCTTGCTGAGTGCTCATCAGATGAATGTCTCCCGGGCATTTGGGGGTGGGTTTCGCAGCCCTGCTGAGTTCTATGCTACTGCATATGCTGCTAGACCAACCCAAGACAATTTATTTACAGCGTTTTAATATCTCGATGAGATATTTGAATACCACTCTGCTGCACTGTCTAAGAGTGTAAGCACAGATACTGAGTTGTGGTAAAAAAACCAAAAGTCAGCATATCCAAGATTCACATTAAGTATTTTCTTGATTTTTTTCCTTTTCCAAATAAAATTATGAATGTCATCCAAAAAAGCACTAGTTTTTAAAAGTACTATAAAGAAGTGAAATACCCCCTACGCTATGGTAAAATGTGGACAGAGCTATGTTCCTCTTTGTGTGGTTGCAACCTTCTGTGAAGTGGGAATAACTGAAGATTTCTTGAACTTCTTGAATATTGCTACTTTGAGATATGTAACTAATAGTATTGTCTGTAAAAATTAACCCAGTGGCCTCTGTTCTGCAGTTACAACCTTTCATGTGAGGCTGAAGCAGCTGCTGACACAAGCACGACATCACCGAAATCTCGGAAGAGCATGGTGAAGAGGTTCAGCCTGTGAGTATGATAGGGCAACGGGCATTTGGTGTGTTAACATGAATCTGAATAAAACAAACAAGCAGTACTCATTTCACTAGCTGAAAACCTGGCTGGGGATCCAGACCGCTGCATTACTTTAAGAGACACCATCAGGTAGAAATGCGTACTTCAGTCTGAAGCTGTCCCTTTCTATTGTTATAAGTAGTCATGAGAATTACTAATGATGAAAGATATTAGAAACAAAGAAGTTTTCCTAAGGTGTCACAAAAAGGAACAATTTTAGCACTGGATTATGAATTCAATGTCTATTGTGTAATAACTTACCTGAATGCAGAAGCAAAATAGAGTAAACGAGGATAAAGTCTGGCTTGTTATTAGTCTAATTTACTATAGGCATGCAAAAATTCCTCGCAGGATTTTAATATGAAAACTGAGGTTAGCAAAAAGGCATTTGATAATGGAAACAATCTGCCTAACTGCCTTCAAGTTAGAGAAAGAAAAAAAAGTCATGGGGACGTGGTCTAATTTAGTCTAATACCACAAAGATTCTAACAGGAGGTGGGTGGAGAACAGGGGCATGCAGCTAAGCACACACAGGAAACAATATACTAGCAGGAATTCAAGGAAAGCTGCAGGGAATGAAAGCAGAGATCAAGGACCGAAGCAAAAATATCTTAAAGGTGAGAAATTTGAACATGATGCATGAGTAGATATGAAGGGATTCCCACATACCAGTGGCATGATCAAGATGAGGGGGGAAATGATGAATTTAACAGCACTATCAGATCTTAACTCTCCTTTCCTGCTTGGTTCTTGCACCTAGTTTCCTCAGAATAGCCAGCAGCCGTTCACTTCAGGTCAGTGCTACTGCAGGTTAGGGTCTGAAAGAATAGGTGTTTTCAGTCTAGAGTTTTGAGTTCTGATATGCAAAAAAATCTAAGCAGCTGTTTGGAAAGTGTTTTGATTAGTTCATCTGAATTGGTGGTGATACGCTATGAGAAAGTGAGCTTTGAACATGACAGTGCCTGAACTCTCAGTGGCCTCTCATTTGTGTCTCCCTTGGTGTGTGCATAAGAATTGTTGCTGCAGAGCACAGGCTTTATTCTCTCATTTCTGACTGCGTTTCAGTGCTGTAGTATTTTACCAAATCGAGGTTTTTTGTGCTATGCAGTCTTTGTCTAAAGAATTGGTTCGTCTGCACTCTGAATGTATTTTGCAAATTAATACTGTAGAAAAGACTGGCATAATTCATCCTGGAAATAGTGAGTGACACCTCTCTAAATTGTTTTAAATCATTAACTGCATGCTGACATAGCATCTAATTCACCTTGCTTCTCTACCTTATATATTATAAAAGTTTGTTTCCTTTGACACTCCTTTAAATTCACTTGACCTGCATTTAGAAATGAGTCTCAGAGAGGGAGAGCCTATAATTTACACTTTCTTGTGATCTCCTCATTGTGTACATGTCTGGTTAGAGTCTTAGGGAGAAACTGGTGTCTGTGGCACCTTTACTGAGTGAAAGAATTTGCAGCGGGGATGAATTTGCCTTTTGAAGACCTTTGCCTGGTATATGGCCATGCATTACCTTTCATGCACTGTTTCACCTACTTATGGCAACTGAGTAGGTCTTGAGTTGCCTCATGCTAGAGGGATCAGGGTGTGACAGCAGTGTGCAGAAGGTGCACAAGGTGGAGCCAGCTGCCATGCCTCTAACTTGCCCTACGTCCCTTGGATTGCAAATGCATCAGATTTATGATCAATCATTTCCTGGCAAGTGAGTCTGAAAATTTAACAGACTGGAGTCTCATTTGTGATACTGGGACATTAGCTCTGATTTTTGCCTTGCAGCTGGTGGGTATGCTAGTTCAAGAAGGTATTGTGTTAGTGTGTAACAAACTCTCTTGACAAACTGTATAAACAACATAAAGGAAATTAAAACAATAGGCCACTCAAGATAGGAAAACAAAACAATACGTTAGACTTTTTTGAACCAAGTGACAGCTTTGCTCAGCCCAGCTCTGTTCTTTTTTCACTTACTGATGCTTTCTTTTCTATACTAGACTGTTTCAAGGCTCCGAGGTGATCACCCATAGCACACCCATCAAAGAGCAACCCAAATCTACTCCAGGTGGGAGCTCTGGTGAAAGCACAGACTCAGCCAGTATTTCGTCATGTGAGCTTAATCACTCTGAATCTGAAGATGTCTGCATCACTCCTGTAGGCACTCCTGATGACGCTCAGAAAAAGGTACAGTCTGGGCCTTGTTGCCAGCCTGTGAGAGACTGTTGACACTGCAGGCAGGCCCTAGACACTTGCCCGAGCCTCTTGGTCTTGACTAGAGGATTGCTTTTAGTGGAATGGAGAGATTCTAGAAATAAATGTGTAAAAATGGAAGCAATCCAGCCAGAGTTTTTGCACAATCCCTTGTATGTTGCCGAGATATGAGGCAGACTGAAGCTCTCCTTCCCTGACACCAGATTTTCTTGTGGCGCCTGGCAGTGTTTTTGGCCCTGGAGAAGCATGCGGTTGATTTTTTCTTTCAGTCCCTCATCGTGGTTTTTGAGAAAGATGGGGCAGGCTAGGCTACTGGCATTTTTACCTTCGAGCCTTTGGGAAGTGGGGTGGGGAGCCTGAGCTTGCTCATGGCACATAGCAGCATGAGGTTAGCAGTGACAGGGACAACAGGATTTATAAGCCCCCACAAACAAAACCAAATGAAGCAGGAGATAGGATCAGCTGAAGAGGAGTAAGATCAACAGCGAGTCACTTCCTCCTTGAGTATCTCAGGTTTGATGAGTTATTCTGCTCTTAGCAGCCTGCTGCCATGTCCGTCATGCTCAATCAGGTGTAGCTGGAAAAGGAAGTTTGACTTTAGCAGCCATGTGCTCACCAAGAGAAGCCCAGCTGCAGTAAAGCTGTGCCTGCACTCTGGGAAAGATGTTTCCTGGGTGGGAAAGCTCATGTGTGTTAGTGACAGCCTAATCCTGGGGAACCCAGAGCCACTGCAGTTGACCAAGTGATAGGCAGGTAAGGTCAGAGCTCACCAGCCCTGAACGTTTGAGCTCCCTGCTGCCAAGACGAAAATCTTGCCTTGGCTCAGTTTAATTCCACAGGGAAAGTCGGGGTGCGGTGCTGCTGTACCTCCTCCTGCATGCCAGCTCACTCTTAGCACACCCAGCCAGTGTCTCACACAAAGGCACTGAACCAGCATGCCAGGCATCCCTTGGTTTGCACAGAAGGCAAAGCCCTACACCCCGCACACTGGCAGCTGGGACACCCCACGGCAAAATGAGTGTAAGGCTGATGCTGTGAGTGTTCAAGCTGAGAGCAGATGGGCCCGGCCTGTGCTGATACCATCCAGAGACAAGCTATACAGGCAGAGGGATCTGATGGTAGGAATCCACAGGGATGTCTTTCCTAACTCTTCCCTTTTGAACTAAATTGTGTTAACTGTATTGTTGAAGCCCCTTTTAGGGATGTTTTGCTTATGGATATTTTAAATTAAATTGTACTAAATGTTCTTAAACCAAATGAAGCACGAGGTCCCAGACGCTAGTATCCACAAATCGTTTAAACTGTCTACCTGAAGCAGTTGTTATGGTGGTTTTGATAAACAAGTTGGAAAGGGAAGATCCTCTCAGCAGTTTTTGAGCAAGGCAGATGAAGAGAAAGGCAAAACCCTGAGCAGCAGGGGCGGGAAGGGGGCAGTTTCTATCGAGGAAAGAATATTCAAGAAGTGGCAGATGGGGAGGCATATGTGTATTTTCACTTGTGTAAAGGCTCCGACCTGGAGCAGGAGCAGGGGTGCCCGTGGTGCCCTCTGCTCTTTCCCCGACAGTTCCCGTGCCCAGCTGGTTGCCCACAACTTGATTCTGTGTGTTGTATCTGCTGCCACCTCCTGGCCTGCTCTGAGAGGCAAAACCAAGCAGTGCAGTGTCAAGCACACCGAATTGGAAATAAGTTTTCATTAAAATGGTGAAATTAATCAAGTGACGCTCACTTTTTCTGGAGGCAAGAAATACCACTGCCAGCCTGCCGGACAGAGTGCAGGTCATGGAGCTTTCGTATGGGCCTTCTGCTTTCTCAAGTTCTTCCTCCAGAATGACACACACATACATACAAAACGTCCAGTTTATGACAGTGTTTTTCTTTCTTTCTGTTGTGTAGCTCTCTGAATCTTCCTTCTCCTCCTGTTCCTCCACCCATTCCATGGACGCATCTTCTTCAGGAGTGTCATCTTCAGTCTCAGCCCCTCCTTCGCTGTCCTCAAACGACAAGTGCTCTGTCTCCATGACACCCATTACCTCAAAAGTACTGCCTCCTGTTTACAACCAGCAGAACAAAGATACGTGCATCATCCGCATCAGCACAGAAGACAACAACGGCAACATGTACAAGAGCATCCTGGTAAGTGGTGTGGAACAGCAAAATGCTGTTATCGTTGGTCATGTTTTCATCCAGGGTGACTTAAACAAATGATGCTTTTAGTTTTGAAAACACCTATTCACTGAGCTGACTAATCAAACCTGGCTTGAAAGGGAAAATGACAACTGTTAAAATTTAAAATATGTGGAGCATGGCATGAATTGAGAGGTTTGAAAAATAGCATCATCTTTGTGGAAGTTTCTGGTCTTGAAATGAAAACTTGTAATTTAGCAAAAAGTTCAAAAAGTGAAGCATTCTGATCAAGTGCAGGCTTTGCTGCTCCTGTCCTTCTGTTAGCGCCAGCTGCTTCTTCTCTAGCTCAAAATTCACGTGTGATTTTTGACACAAGATGCCATGTGCCAAATTTTGCCTGGAGAAGCTTTCCCCAGGAGCTGGTTTCTGGAAATAGGGAGCTGTATGTGAGGAAGCTGACAAGCCCTTTAATTATGCAGCTTCTCTCTATGGTTAAGGCTGCCAGACCAACAGCAACCAGGGTTCAGGTGTTTCCCTCAATGCTGGCTCCACGGAGGGATTCTGGCAGTGCTGGGCCAATGGCTCAGAGAGCGCAGGGCCTGCACTGGACCGTGGGCGATGTGACCCACCTGCACGCAATCTCTGCAGACACCAGATGGAGACTTAGCTGCTGACTTTGGGTCCCTCAGGGCCTGGGGGGAACAAACACACAGTAGTTCTTAGGACGTTTAGCTACCTTATGATTTTAATGGTCTGACCTCCCGAAATTGCAAAGAGCCATTTCCCGAGGGCCTCACAAAGTCGGCTACTGGTGAGACAAATCTTTTTGACTGCGTAAGGCTCTGGAGGGAGCCCTGTGTCTGCTCCAGATGCACAGCACTTCCACAGCAGACAGCAAACCCAGTTACAAGGCCAAAAATCTTTGCACGATGTCAAAGAAAGTATTTAGTGTAGGAGACTGCAGATTAATTGATGTCTGCAAACCACAGATGGGGCAGGTATTTATGTGGACTTTTATGGCTAGTGAGAACAATGTCTCATCTCAAAGTGTTTGCTCAGGAGAGCAGACACTCTGATTTACTGCTGTCTCTTCCAGTACAGTATCTGTTGACTTGAACTGAAAACCCACCACCACCGAATATCACAAATGCCATGTTTTAGTATCTAACAGTACCTACTACTTTTGTAACTGTCCCATCGTATTTTTTCAGTTCTCTGAAATCTTTTCCAAGACCAAGTGCTAATTATTTAATCATTATATAGAGAGAATAAGCAGAATCTCTCATTGCAACTCTATCTTTCCAGCTAACTAACCAAGAAAAAACTCCTGCTGTCATCCAGCGAGCTATGTTGAAGCACAACCTGGAATCTGATGCAGCTGAGGACTATGAGCTGGTACAGGTTATCTCTGAGGACAAAGGTAGGGAAACAGAACGCTGCTGCTGCTTGAAAAGTTCTGCTGGATTTTGAAGGACAGAGTAAAATGTGAAGCGACCTTAGAAATGCTATGGACATATTGTCACAGCTGCCAGTGAGAACAACCCCCCACAAGAACTGGTGCACAGGGATGATTTATCATGGCCTGTCAGCATACCGCTTTATACGGGCAGGACTCGCTCATGGGTTGCCAGGCAGACCTTCATCCGTGCACTGTGACTGTAGAGCTATCGACCAAAGAGCAGCTGCTCACTCTCCCTGCGCACAGTCTGCCACAGGGGTCGGGTGGCAGGGTATGTCTTCCCCAGGGGTCAGGGCAGTCCCTAACCCTACTGCTGTCAGCTGTCATCAGGCTGCACAGAGCTTTCGGCACAGCCCCCTATGGGAGCAGTTGCCAGGGCCTCTGCCAGGCTGTACGTGGTCTGGGTTTGGCCTCCATCTCCTCTCCTCTGTGACCCTGCTCCCTCTGTTTTGTGGGACAGCTGCTGTGGGCGCCACCTGATGCAGCTTTGGCTGACGAAGCACAGCAGAGCAAGGAAAGGGGCCCAGCACTGCCTGGCTGTGTACGCTCAGGCTGTTCACCTGTTCTCTCCTGGCTTTCCTTCTGCTATGTGCAACACTGCAAATTAACACTTGCTCTGGTCCCTCTTTTGCAGAGCTGGTGATCCCAGGCAACGCCAACGTGTTCTATGCCATGAACAGCCACGTGAACTTAAATTTCATCCTGCGGAAAAAAGCTTCAGTCAATGGGCAGGTGAAAATATGGAGCCGTTGCCCCCAGACGCTCCCCAGAACTGCCAAACGAGGGTGTTGGAGCAACAGGCCCAGCAAAATTACACTGTGAGGGAGCCAAGGCTGCAGGGACAAGAGCTGCTTGAGAACCGTACCTTTGATACCACCCAGTATTACAGAATTACAGCAGATGAATGTGTCGGTATTCAACTTCGAAAATATGTGAGGCTGAAATGCTCAGTAAGCATTTGGTAGACCTACAGCCACAGATGTGCATCTCTTCCCTTGCAGCTGGATACGGGCAGACAGACACGGATTTACGGGACAGTACGGACTGGAATTTTTTTTTGTTTTGTTTTGCACATTTGCCTAGGAAGGTGAGAGCCCCAGTTAGAGGGGAAAATGGGACTGCAACATTTGTCTTAAGAATACCACACAAGCCAACTCTTTTTGTGAGAAAACATTTTCCTTTGTGCCAGTATTACACAGAAGAAGTAGTCTATATTTTTATAAAACTGGAGAAGAAAAGTCTCAATACCATTCTGCCTGAACTAAGAAGGAGGTCCCAGCCACCCTCCAGCTGACTGACGGGAGCACTGGTTTGCAGAAGGTGTGGGTGAGCTGAGTGCCACTAGCAGTTCCTGCCTCCAGGAGGCATTTGCATTCACAAAAAAGCAGGGTGGGTACATCCCTAAAACACTTATTGCTGGAGACAGCCGAAACTGCAAGTGTGTGCACTGCTTTCACACAGCTGGCAAACTTTTTTTTTTGCACTTGTTCCACGCCAGAAAATTACCTATTTTGGACTTTTTTTTCCAAAGAACTTTAAAAGAATGGACTGCACTTGCTTTTGGATGAATGTCATGGTTTCTTCATGAACAAGGCAAACAAACACTACTTGTCTGGATTTAGGTCTTGTCTTAATGCCACTACAGGGTGGTTTTCCTTTTACTTTGGTAACCCAGTGAAGAGAAATCGATGCCTTTTGCATGTACTCTGAAATGACTGATGACTCTGAAATGACCTCTTTGTAATGTGCAATCACTCTTCAAGAGCAAAACTTTTAACTCACATTTTCATTCATGAGGGGCAACTACATGACCTTCTATTTTAAAAGTGGGTATTGAGATAGCCAGGTTTTAAGCATTACCCCAAACAACCAGAGATTTTATATACCTGTAGCATTATTATGCATCATCTACAAGCACCTCCCTTGCTCTTTATATACATCTATTAAATGAATTTCCTGACATGGTACCTCAGCTGGAATAAAGAATTCAGCTGGAATAAAGAATTTAATTATTTGTTCTCTGTTAAACTTTAAATAACATACTACTTGGGTCTCTTCCCAGAACACAAGCTTCCTTGAAAGGATAGTTAGAGGTTTTATTTTAAAAAGCCATAAATGAGACATTGGATTGTAAGCAGCCCGTACTGAACAGGCTGTCTTTTGAGATACATTAGTATTAGTTAAAATAAACTTAAATACTGAATTTTTATACGTGCCTGGGCCTTTTTTCCCCACCAGTTCTGTAGCACTAACTTTCAAAACTGGGATCAGGTTACCTTAATGATCAGTGATAAACTGATGATGTAAACAGTGTTGGACACTACATGAAGATTTATCACCTCTGTTTACAAGTAGCACCATGCAGGTCCTAGTCTGAACAGTTAAAGAACTCCAATTGTATGTTTGTTGAGAGGGTAAAGACGGTGAGCCTTAACCACCTTAACTGAGCCTTAACCTTTGCCCAGAATTAGGGCAAGATTGCAAAAGAAGTTCAGTTTTATTTGCATTTCAGTGAAAGCATGCATTGATGTCTGTATGGTATCCTTCTTAAAGTACAGTTTTGCTCGCTCCGAGGTTGTATGTCTGTATTAAGCTGAAAGGTGAATGTTCTTGATTTTAAAGTTACACTATCCAAAAGGTTATATATGAAGAAGATGTTTTTAATTGCTTACCTGTTATCTTTATGCAATAAGCATATAAACTTTTTTCCACTAATATTTGCCTGGAGTTAATCTGTTTTCTTCTCTTAGACTTTATTACTGCATGTCAGTTGTGGGGTTTATTGGTTTAGGTTTTTTTAACACCTCACACCACTTCCCTCACTGTCACTGTCTTCAACTTCATCACTTTTATTAACTGTTCTCAACGTCTTCTACCTCCCACACTCATCTTCCCTGCCATCCAGACAACTTGAAACACCACATTTGAGCTGTAGCCCTTCAGCTACAACCTTCTTTCAGCATTGTTTTAGTCCTCAACATCACATCCATTAACAGTTCGGTACTGTTCATAATACTGTCAGCATTAGTTGTGCATTTTTTTTTTTTTAATTCCTTAAAGTTTTTATGAGGATGACCTCTGTATTTCTTCAGTAGTGTGCCTGGAAGGGCTGTCCAAGTACACCAGTCTCTCACCTACATTATCCACTGAGTGGCAGCAGCTAATCATGATCTGTACGTAGTCCAGTTGCACACTGCAGGAGTGCAATGAGCTTGTTGAGAGCTAAAGGTAAATGTCAGCAAAGCAAAAGCCATCCCAGTGCGTCAGTCATGCACACCAACCTGTATTGCTATGAAATACTTTGTGCTATTTTTTGAGCTTTCAGTTTAATGACTTCTGTTGTACCTAACCAGGTGCCTTAGATTATACACAAATTTTACTATTTCATCATGAAATCATTCTCTTTTGGGTCACTGAATGATTTCTGCAGCAAGTTAATATAAAAAAAAAAATTGGTTTGAGTGTTTCCATCTTTTCCCCATCATCTCCACCATGTCATGTTTCTTCCTGGCCTCAATTGTTAGCTTGTTGGGTTCCCCCCACCCTGCACACAATACAAATGTTTGGAGTTTACATCACAGCTGCTTCTTCCACCTTCCAGCACAGTCCCTCTTCCCCTCGGACCTCTCCCACAGATGACCTGCCATTTCACAAGTCATGTCAGCTTTAGTGGAGACTCCTAAAACTGCCAAAAGTCACTGTGAGTCCCTGAACTGTGGCAGTTGCCTTTGTCACTAAAGGGCCTCTCGTTACAATAGCAAAGGCAAGAGAAAGATTACCCTGAATTTACACTGCCCCCTCCTCCCCCCGCCCCTTAAACTACCCAGAGATATAAAACACAACAAGAAAACCTTACTCAATTTCCCTCAGCATAAATATAATCTATTTGTGAACTAGGAATTTCATATTGCCATATTCAGAGTACAAGAGCACTTTTCCTTTCTTAAACAAAAGCAATGACAGAGTTGTTAGGTTACAAGCAGTCTTGTTGCAGGTAATAATTTTTAGGACCTGTGACTATAACCTTTCCCATGAACAAGCTGCTTTTTTTCAACTACCTTGCTACTTACACTTTGTAAAACCTGTTCCTAGCTTCCACTGGTCTGTCACCGCACTCACTGGGGCAGGCACTGCTGGGTGTTTTTTCCCTTGGCTAGGGGCTCCTGGTGCTTAGCTCAGATGCTCCACAGCAGAGCAAAAACCTCATACCAAAAGGAGAAAAGAAGAAGGGGAAAAAAAAAGGGGGGGGGGGGGAAAGCT